>JAXGGS010028225.1:0-24651 GCA_035585475.1 Armandia brevis | reverse complement strand
TGGTAAGATGTGTGTGGGAGCGGCCCGGGGTTAGCTGTGTGTGTGGGAGCGGCCCGGGGTAAGCTGTGTGTGTGGGAGCGGGCCGGGGTAAGATGTGTGTGAGGGGAACGGCCCGGGGTTAGCTGTGTGTGTGGGAGTGGCCCGGGGTAAGCTGTGTGTGTGAGAGTTGCCCGGGGTTAGCTGTGTGTGGGGGAGCGGCCCGGGGTCAGCCATGTCTCTGGGAGCAGGCCGGGGTAAGATGTGTGTGGGGGGAGCGGCCCGGGGTTAGCTGTGTCTGGGAGAGGCCCGGGGTTAGCTGTGTGGAGGAGCGGCCCGTGGTTAGCCTTATGTGGAGGAGCGGCCCGGGGTCAGCCATGTCTGTGGGAGCGGGCCGGGGTAAGATTGTGTGGGGGGAGCGGCCCAGGGTTAGCTGTATGTGGGAGAGGCCCGGGGTTAGCTGTGTGGAGGAGCGGCCCGGGGTTAGCTGTGTGTGTGGGAGAGGCCCGGGGTTAGCTGTGTGTGTGAGAGTGGCCCGGGTTTAGCTGCGTGTGGGAGCGGCCCGGGGTTAGCTGTGGAGGGGGGGGTGGGAGCGGCCCGGTGTTAGCTGAGTGGGTGGAGCGGCCCGAGGTTAGCTGCAGCGGACTCCGTAGTATTCCAAATTTTTATATTCATATGCATTTAATAATGTACCGGGACCCCTGTCAATAGTTTTTTATGGCCAATTGTTCAAGCATTTCCCTATATAACTTATAATCGTCAAGGAATGGGTTACTCAGGTTACGCAGTCTAAGTACTTTTTGAAGATTCGGGGCTTCTTCTTTGAATTTTCCGTCGTTAGACTTAGTTTGGGAAGTTTGTATTTGTATCTTTTATTAGCCACTCTCCCGGCCTTAGGGTAGATCACATTGACAATTGTGTGTTACAAACATGTAGTTGGTTATTCGAAATGCGCAAATTGCACTCTCTTGTGTGCCCCAAGTACAATTAATATCAAGGTAATCCGAAATCAAATACAATTGCTATACAAGTACTAGGGTACAACTAAGTGGCATCACTCATCAGATAATTAACACCTACTGTTATTTATTCTAATCAAAGGTTGACAATCTTTAATTGCAAAATGATAATACTCAAGAAATGGTTGTCAATGCAAAAGGGTCGAGGGTCATGGGCGAATCTGCGGCGGGTTCATTAGCTGACTCGTCGGTAGCGGTTGCAGAGTCTGAAGGACCGATCGATTCTGGGGACTCCCAGGGAGGGTTTTCAGCATTAGTATTACCCAATACACGTTCAAGTGTAGCAATAGGCATATTAACACGTACGGAACCATAACCACGAGCACGTTGAGAGTGCGGGGAAGTAGATGACCGAGGGTGGGTTGAAGCGATATCGAGTATAGGAGCCATTTCGAGTCGTTCATCCGAATTTTTATACCATTTCTTAATGGCGGGGTGTTTCAGTAACCTAAAGCGACAGCAATAACGGTTTAAACATAATAAAAATTTGAAAAGTAGATATGCTGAGAACACGCTACTGGTTACTATCGCTAATACTTCGATCATGAGCAAATTGTGAATAATGTCAAAATCTGGGAAATCCGCAGTGGTACTTTGTGGAGTAGTCATGGTCGTGTAAGCATCCGTTGTTTCGGTAGCAATAGAGGTCTCCAAGGCAGAAGTGGTAGTTTGAGCAGCAGTTCAAGTTTTAGAGCTCTGAGTTGTAGTAGCGCCCGGAGTTGTAGTGGCTTTTGTAGTCGATTTTTCCGTAGTTGGGGTAGTTTTCGGTGTAGTGATTTTAGTGGTAGGTGCAGGAGTTGTTACAGCAGCCGTTGTTGTTGTAGGTTTGGTAGTTTGAGGTTCTTCTGAAGTAGTAGGTTGCGAAGTCGTTGATGTAGTAGTTCTTTTAGTTGTAGGGGGTGTTGGCGTAATAATAGGCTTAAAAGAAGATTTTCCTTTAGCCGTGGTGGTGCTGATAGGTGTTATAGTTGTGCTAGGGGTTATGCTGTTGGGTTAAGGTGATGGTTGTAGATGTTGTATGAGGCGTGGTCGTTGGTGGTTGGGTGGTTGTCGTAGTTGTTTCAAGCGTGTAGTAATATCTGAAGGTAAGGTGATATTGTGACATGTGTGGAATATTCGGAAGCTGGATGTCATTCTCAAAGAAAGTTTCGGTGCAAGCTCAATTTACGATATTTAACAGTTCTAAATTCCTAAATGTCTTTTTAATATCCTCCAGGAAATTAGGCCATAATATGTCCCTGAGTAAATCCAATAGCTGAACAAAATCCGGATCAATTGTTTGTTTTAACATGTACAGACTAATAACTCCTTTGTTAGGGCATGAAACCGAATAATGTTCGCAAAAACACCCTTTTTCAGAGGCGCAACGACTAGCGCCGGTAACCTGTAAAAAAAAGTAAAAGTACCTGTAAGTGCTAGGTTATGAGATTAACATGTCTAGAATTCTAAATTGAAAATATTATATTTGCTCACGATTTTGTATTAAACGTAATGGCGGAAATAATTTTGATTATAACTATGAATAGTAACATACTGTTATAAGAAGGGTCACGGTTAGCACTACCGCTGAGAGTATCTGCACGATGTATGAGAGCGACATGTTGCAGCGTTCTGTGATCATTCAGGCCGCTGTAATAATAATAGACATTTTTATTGCATGATTTGTTAAGCATGTGAAAAGATTCTTTTTATGCTTTATAATTGTCGAATTATGTTAATAGAGTCTTCTATAAACCTATAAAATGGTTAAAATTTGATAAGGCAGGGCTCTAAAAAAAGCCTGGGGCCATACTTTAAGGCTTAGAATTTACATAAACGCGTGTGAAAAAGACTATTTTAGAGGTAGAATATTTAAATTAAGGCTATGAATAGCAATATGTTCAGTTAAAGGAACCCCTGGAGCCGTAAATACGTCTGACCGCTGAATAGTCGAATCTAATAAGCTGTATTCCGCTTAGAGCGCTGAGGTGCATAGGTCACCCGGTAATATAATATTGTGACGAAACTACGGATGTCGGGAGTGCTTTAGTAACTTAATTTATAGCAGAAGGTTTAGCCTTCTAAGCATGACACAATATTTAGCTTTATATAAGCGTCATCCTCAGTTATTTTATAAAGTACACAAACCACGCCAGTAAAAACACTATAAATCAAAATAGCACATTCTCAGCTAAAAAAGCGGGGGAGCCCTAGCGGCATGTGAAAATCCCTGTTAATATCAAGTCTCCAGTGTTTAACACTTACCAAAGCTTAGCCGAGGGTGTTCTATAAGGGTTAGTTGACAGGTTTTTCGAGGTTTAAGCGTTCTCCAGTTAAGTTAACGAGTGATTAAAAGGGTAAAATTTGCAGAGTAAACTTGGCTCGCTCCATGAAAAGTCGCGCTTTAAAGATGTCTATAGTCCCGGAAGTGCTTTTTTACTGTATTATTATGCGGTGTTTAATATAGGGCATCATTAAACATGATAAAGAGCGCTAGGTCCCTTGAGTAATTAAAATGCTTTAAGTTTCCGCATTTTGTAAAAAGAAATGTGCATATTTATAGATCACTACAAAACACCCCCTTTTTACGGTGCTCAATAAGCATTTTAGGGTATGTTAAAAAATAGTTCGGTTAGATAGCAGCTTATTTGAAGTAGTGATGTTTAACAGGTTATGTAGATGGGCCTATACTACTGTAGAGGAGCTATGTATGCATATACTACTATACTAGACAGTTTATAACATATCAAAGACTAAGTGCTTAGAGTTCTTCTAGAGCCCGGGGCTTTTATAGTATTACCTAATGATGCTTATTAAAAAGATAAGGCTTCTCTTTGTCTTGATAATTTTTATTTCTAGTAAGCATCAATATTACATGGTTATATATAGGATTGCAACGGTTAATATTAATTCAGCAAAAACAGGTCAACTTACGGTTATAATATGTAAAAATTGCTACCGTTTAATAAAATAAAAGTTTGCTACAGTCTAACACATATTGAAACATCATTTATAAAATAATACATGAACCGATTAATAAAATGAACCCTTTATCCAGTTAAAAATTATACATTTAAAAGATTGAGTCTAGACATTAATACCCTCTGTGTAATACATAGACGCGTAGAAATTATACATTATGAAAACTTATAAAATAGGTTTACATATTTAAAATACAGCCCTTAACAATACCCGAACCTTAACAATGAAACAAATACCTCTAATAATTACCTGGTAAAAATAATTAGAATAGCTATAAAAGAAGAAAACTGGCTATAGTATCAGGGTGCTTTAGGCTACATGAAGAGCTGCTTAAAAAAATGAGGGGATTAATTGCAATTTTAAATCTGGAGATTGCTTCATCGGTATAGCATTTGCAGCATTGCATAAATAGCAATAATCAGCATACAAATTTTGCTTACCTGGATATGTTGAGCCGTGTAAATTAACGCAGTGGCTTAATTCGCAAATATTTGGGCAATAAAATTGGAGCTCCGTCAAGAAGAACTTGTATAATTCATGGAATTCTTTCTGCTCAATAGTAAACCGTCAAACCGTAAAAAGCGCCATTTGAGCGTGATTTAAACTTTCTAAGCTGAAATTTTTTATAAGGCTTGATAACTGAGACTCGCACATTTTCGTTTACAAGTACTTCATGGCAGAAAGGTTTGCCATCAGGCATGGTCTCAAAGGGAAATGTAAACATTTCAATCATTACCGTGTTGAATTTGTGCATATTATTTACCACCAGTAACAAACTGTTAAACCCCAGCTTAAATGGTACTTTTGCTCCAACCCAAAAACTAGCCTGAGGATATGCATAAATGTTTTCAAACACGCACTTTAAAGTACCGGCTTGGAACATTAATGTATCCTCAACAACTCGAATTTTAGGCACAATCTCATCATATTCTCTCTCCATAGCCAAACCTATGTCCGCAAAAAATTGACCCATAATTTTGCGGAGTAGCTCCTGAATCATGCGGATTTCGTGGAGCGGTTCCAGCAGTTTGGTTAAATCCAACAGTCTCGTCAGAGTGATGTCCAGGGTGCTTAAAATAAAATAAAATCAATTACTATAACATTTTCCACATCTTCAACGGTGTTTTTAGTTTCTTGAGCAGACTTGTTGACTCGCAGTTTCTGAAAAGGCTGTTCCGTTTCAAGCTCCAGCTTTTTTCTTGAGGGTATCCGGGCTTCTTTAACTCCCTCGGAGTTTTTTAGGGTCTTGGAACTGTTGAGATTGGGGAGCTTCCTTTTTGACGTTATTCTAAATAGTAAAAACAGCCATAAAAACGATTAGTTAGAAGATACATAACATAGCGATTATATTTTACACAACATTTGCTGTTATATGCACTGTTATATATGCTAAGTTTAGCTTACATACCTTAGTTTTACCGGGTGAGAGGTCTGGTAATTCCGACTCAGCCTCTGAGCTATTATATTCAATAGTTTTCTCAAGCTCGCCATAGTTGCTTTCAGTATCGGTAAAACCTGAAGTAATCGAGCTCAAACTCTCCTCATCACTTATAGATGATTCATTCTCACTCATACTAAGCGGAATCATCACAGCTTCATCATCCGAATCCGAACAATTCAGCATTTCTAGAAAAATTAACTCTTTAATTAATTGTTAAAGTACATGTTTATGAGGAGCTAAATTTTAATAACCACATCTAAAAAAAAAAGGTATAATAAAAAACATACCTTAGTCGGGGTTATACGCCGTGCCGCTTGAGTAGGCTTTAATAGACCCGCGCATTGAGCTTCATCTGATTCACTCTCGCTATCAGTTATAAAAACATGATCTGGAAATCCCTGGTTTAATATAATAAAAAATAACTAAAAAGATGACTATAGCATACATAGTAATTCATAGTGTGCTTTAAAAGATTACCCCCGGTCAAAAGCTGTAAAAACTGAGATGTGTTTTAGACGTTTTGAAATATACGCGTATAATTAGAGGTCTCTGCTATACCTAAAAAGGTGTCGCTAGTTTGTTGGTTACAAATCATGTCGAGAGAGAGAGCTGCTTTATGTAAGGTCATTAACATAAGAGCTTTCAAGCAGCGTATATTATACATTTTAAAATTGACCTACCTTGACTGCTTCAGCATTAAGGAATTCCTGAGGGTTAATAGCCGTCGAAGAAGTCCATGCAGACGAGTGTTCAGAAACATGCACATTATTTGGGTTTATAGTTCGAACCATCTTTATCTAAAAGTAAAAATAAAAACTATTTAGTTACCGCAAAACATACGGATCTATTACAGCTGAAGAAATATTTACAATGTCCTATTATAAAATGTATCAGTACATACCTCCGTGTTGTCTGTTTGGCGAAGTGTGTAAGCTTTAGAGGCTGTGTAGGTGAGCGAGTTGATCAAATGTCTATCAGTAAGAAGCATTAAAGACAATGTGAAATATAGCCTTTTTTTCAGGACACTTTTATGCTCCAACGTGTGTTAATTTGAAACCTCTGGATGCTCTAATTAAGTTTACCAGCTGTTTTAAATGCCTAAAAACATGTTTTTTGCACATCTGAGGACTATTATTTTCAAATATATTCTAACATTTAGACTAGCTTAATGAGTGTTTAATTATAATGTGATTTGATAATGTTTGATAATGTTTAGATAAAACCTGTCAAATATTTACCTGGGAACTTTATGAGTAGCATTTACAACATAATTGAACATTTAATGGTTAACTGTTAAATTTAGAGGCTTTAAGCCACCCCTTTTAATAAACATTAATTATGCATGCTAAAGGGCTGTATATTAGGCTATTATCTTAATGTCAATTAGAAAGGCTAGCAATTACCTGAGACATTTTCGAGGGTTCTAGTGCCACCCAAGCGCGCATGCGTCCTTTATAATGTCAATCAGCTGTCATTTTGTGGCCACCATTGATACAGGTGACTTGTGCAGCTTTCTCTCTGCTAAAAAAGAAAAACCTTGTCAGCCGGCAATAGACAAATCTTAAAGAGGTGAGTCTTTTGTAAAGATTGTTCTTAACTTGTAAGCGGGTTGTATAAAATGTAAATTAACAACTTAATTATTGCTTTTGGTCTATTTACATTAGCATGTAGAACCTATGTATAAATCGTGATTTTTTACACAAGCAAAAAAAAAAAAAAGGTCTATATCCGCATAGTTTTAAAATGCGCGCTAGTTACTAGTTACGATTGTTCATAGTACCCTGAATAACTAACCCGCTTAATGAACTTACATAAAGCAGCATGACATATATAGTTTTACACCCTGGGGGGTAATCACAAGCCTTTATCTACATGATTTCCCGTAAATCTGCTAGCCTTATATTGGCCTTTTTAACTTGAGAACGTTTTGAAATTGTAATTGGCGTTACAGTATTTACTCTAAACAGTGCTAATAGTGTTCCACTCTTACCTACAGAGCCTGGGGTTCGACACAGAGCCGGGGTTTCGACACATATACACATTTTTTTTCTACGCCGTGTCATTCCTCAATAAGATGCCGCCAGGAATGTCTAAAGAGCGAGGTCTTAAAAGGGTTCATGTGGAGGCTCCAGTCGACAGCGAAGATGTGGTATGTACATAACCAAGAGACCTGTAAAAAAAAGACGCGTTTATAAAAACCTCGAAATGTTACTTACACATGTTCTTTGTTATATTGCAGAATGTACCTACAACTAGCTCAGGAAAAACCTCAGCTATTGCAGCATCAGCTGTTAAAACCTGAAGACATTGGTTAACTAAAGCTCAAGCTTCGGTAAAAGCAGTAAAACAACCCTGGGGTGCAGTACAGTCTGAAATTGTAAGTCGAGCTTTTAGCTTATAAGCTTTGTATTAACCAGCGTCTGTATAGGGTGTTTATTCATCTGGCACGCTTACTCAACTTACTCAATATACAGCTTTTCAGGACATACTTACCGTTATAATTGTTGTTTAGGCAATACATAGCATTTTAAATAAGCTTTCTTAAGCTTTCTCAGGGCAGCGTCGGTTTAAAAACAGCCTTGAATTGTTTAAATTCACATTTTAGCGCGCCAGTTTTACATTTTGACAGTTCGAGAAAATGGCTACCTTGTTTACATGCCGCCAAAAGGGTGTGGTAATGTCGTAAAAATACACTGACATGTTACATGTTTTAGAGATTAATTAATATATACAAGACTTGTAAAATCTATGTCGACATGTTTTTGCTATTTAAAGCTCATATAGCCGGTTAGATTTAAAATATATTACTTTAAGTTAGTTACACAGCTTTGATTATTGTAAATAGCGCGCGCTTCTGAGTGAATACACAACACATGTTATTAGTATTTTTAAAGGGGGTTTATTTTAAAAAACACAGCTAGATTATTTACATGATATTAGATATCGACAATTTTTAAAGTGATATATAGTTAGGCTGCATAAAATTATCAAATAGTTTCTCAGGCGCGCCCGCATGGGCCTGAGACCCCCCGCACCCCCTCTTTTTTTTGGATATGAAAAAAACAAAAAAAATGTACCTGCCTCACCCTCTTTCTCAGAATTAAAAAAAAAAAAAAAAAAGCCGCACCCTCCCTTTCAGCCCCCAATATCCGGAAAATGGTCATAAAAAGGCCCCCGCACCCTACTTTTCGGGGAAAAAAAACAAAAAAACCTGCCGCACCCTCGTCTTCATAAGAAAAAAAAAAAACCCTGCCGCACCGACCCTGGTGAAAAAAAAACAAAAACCTGCCGCCCGCACCCCCCTCTCAAGCAAAAAAAAGGCTTGAGAAACTAATCATTATTTTTTTTCAGCCTTATTATAAGTTTCTATTTATACATGATCAACTCTTGGATACTTTAGGCTATGTAGCGGCAGGAGTTAACACACACACATACAAATATAGCTTGTTAATCTCTGGTCAAGGTTTGAGCCAGGGCTACTAAAATAGCTATGATATCAATGAATAGAAAGGCCCATACAAGGCCAAATTGAATAGTGAGTACACGCTCATTCCAAGCAATATAGCGGTTTTGTTGATAGACAATTTCAGCATTTACATTTTCAACGTTAGCTTGAATAGAGCACACATAGTCACTCTCATAATCTTCTTCTTCCGGGTACGGTGGTGGCCCTTCTTCACCCGAAGCTTCTTCAACAGACATTTCGAGCTCACTAGGCGTTTTAGACAGTCGTGAACCTTCTTCTTCTTCATCCGAAAATTCTTCAGACATTTCAAGTTCGATAGGTGGCTTAGACAATTCCAGTTCAAGTTCTACAACAGTTTGTTTGGCCATTCTGTCATTGATACTTTTCTAAAACCGTCTCAACATGTAATAAAATAACCCGGAATTAGCGTACATACGCCAAAAATAGAGGCTTAAAACATCTTTAAAATGCTCACAATCAGCAGCCCTCGATGTTTAATAACCGCTCAGGTTGTTAGACAATTAATAAAGTCACGTAATACCGTAAGACTTACTGATAAAACAGATACTTACTGTGTATTTTATAAACCTCGCGCTTTAGAAGGACTGCGACAAAGATCCGTTTTCGGTTTTGAAATTGGCTAGTAGTAAGGCTTGTAAAGTAGTAGGTTATGATCACCGAGTCTCAGTAGTAAGTTAGATTAGCCATATATGTCCAGGAGATCGCGATACATTGAGTAGTAAGAGGCATGTTAGAGGTATTTAACTCAGAAATAGTGTATATTAGCTAGTTATTAAAAACACCATGGGGAAAAAATTAGCAGCATTTAACAGTTGAGAAATAGTTTTTATTAGCTAGTTATTAAAGCATATATTATGATAGTAGCCGTGTTATAGGGTCCCATGTTGAACCGAGGGTCAGACTGTGAAATATCTAGAAGTTAAAAAACACTGAGTCATGCAACCTTTTGCAATAGTAGGTTAGTGTAATGGTATATTGTACGGCTCTCTGTAGTATGCTATCTGTGCTGTGTTATAGCACCTCAGTGTGTTGAACTGATTATCAGACTGTGAAATATCTAGAAGTTAAAAAAACAACAACACTGAGTCATGCAACCTTTTGCAATAGTAGGTGAGTGTAACGGTATATTGCGCGGCTCTCTGTAGTATGCTATTTAAATTTCTGTACTTATTCTTACTATCTTTTATTTATTTATTTATTTTTAATTGTAGACTCGTAGGAAGATTAAGCTGTTTGAGAAGACTGTAAATCAACCTGAAGAATCTGGTAAAAAACAACCATTTCTTGTAAAACAAATCAATCAAAAGAACTTTGCTGATGGTATAACGAGCAGGTCTTACCTGTCAAATTCAAAGATAAATATCTAGGTATACCAATCAGAAATATTATTGACAGTATTGAGAGGGTTTTCGATGACATAATAGCAGATACGCGAGGGTCTTTAACTGATGATGATTTGGGTAGAGTGCTGATAAGTCCTGATACTTTGGATAATGACGTAGTTGTACCTCTTCAAACACTAAAAACTCTCTCTGGGGAGTCTGTAATGCTTATAATAGCATCGGTTTTAAACAGCAACCAATCTTTAGCTCTAGATTCAAGTTTTAAAGTAGATTTAGGTTTGGTACGATTGTTAAAAGGCTCTGGGCGCCGGTTGATATACAGTGAAGAAGACAAAAAAATTAAGAGATCTCTTGTAAGGATTATCAATGATGACGGGTGTTGCTTGCAACGTTCAATAGCTGTAGCTTGGGCTAATGCAGTTGTTATTCCAGATACAGAATTTAAAAAACTAATGCTTCAAGAAGTAGCTAAAAATAAGAACGTTCGAAAATTGGATATTGTCAAAAAATATATGGTGACTTCAAAAAGCTTTTGTGCTGATTTGAAAAAACAGTACTATTATAAAAAAGGAGTTAAATATTTTCACCCTTTGCTAGCTAAATTAACACAATTTATTTGTGAAAAATCACATGTATCAGCTCTTAAACCCGCCACATTAGCTGATCTTGGGGCATTTGAACAAAATCTAGATGTAAACATCTGCATTATTTCACGTCAAGAAGCTAACAAAATCATAACCGGGGTTCAAAAATATAGCCGTAAAAAGCTATTTTTATATCTAGATAAAGAGCATTACGATGTAGTAATCAATGTCAAGGGGTTCTTTAACAGATCATTTTGTTATTCTTGTTTAAAGCCTTTTAAATATGATTCAGCACACAGCTGTGAAACTCAATGTCCCTAATGCAGCTCAAGTGAGTGCCCCTATGATAAAAGAAATTTAAAAGCATGCCATGATTGTAATTACAAATGTCGTTCTGTTGCATGTTTTAAACGGCATAAAGAAAATAAACGCTGCGATGTAAGAGCTCGCTGTAATATATGCAAGGTTAAATTAGTTAGGCCCAATGCGAAATCAGACCATGAATGTGGCGAATATTACTGCAAAGCTTGTTCTAAATATGTGTTAAAACCACATTATTGCTACATTAGAGCCACAAAACCTGACGAAACTACTTTAAAGACTCTATTTTATGATTTTGAAAGCACCCAAGATGAGCAATATTTGTGTGAAAAAGGCTATGAACCACTTTCTAAAGAGGGTTGCAGTAGTTGTCAATCAAAAATTGTTCATTGTTTAAGTTGTACTTTATGCCAAAACTGTAATCATGAACTTTGTGGTAGAAATGTTCATACACCTAATTTGGTAGTAGTACACTCTGCTTGTGATTTATGTGCTACTGAAGAAGTAACAGACTTGTCAAAATGTAATAATTGTGGCAATCGTTGTTCATAATGTTGGGTTCGAAAAAAGGGTGATTTTGTCAAAGAACCTTGTGATTCTTGTGGTTTAAGAAAATATGTATTCAAAGGGGCTGAAACTTTAGAGCAGTTTGGCCAATGGTTGTTTTCAATAGCTCATAAAAATTACACAGTTTTTGCTCATGGTGGTAAAATTTATGATTCAGTCTTCTTAATGAATTATATGTTGAAAAACGGTTTAACTCCGAAAGTTACTTATGCAGGTACAAAAATTATGTATTTGGAAGAACCTTCACTCAGGTTAAGATTTTTAGACAGCCTTAATTTTCTACCTATGAAATTAGCAAAATTACCAAGTACTTTTGGTTTCGAAAATATTGAAAAAAGTTACTTTTGTCATCATTTTAATACAAAACAGAATCAAAAATATGTTGGACCTTACCCTGGCCTGGCTTATTACGGAGTTGATTTCATGAGTCCAGATGAGCGTAAAAAGTTTTTTGAATGGTATGACAATTTACCAAATGGGGCTATTTTTGACATGGAAAAAGAAATACTTAAATATTGCAATGATGATGTTTCAATTTTAAGAAAAGCTATGTTAAAATTTCGGGAAATAGTTATGGAAATAACTGGTTAATCAGATTTTAACCCGGACACTCAGGATACTCATATAACTGATTATGTTGATCCCTTTAATAGTGTGACTATGGCTGGTTTAGCTTTCAAAATATTCAGAACTGTTTTTTTAACCGAAACTTATACAGGAGATATTGAAATAGATGGAGAAATTACATTGGCTTGTGATATAACTAAAAAAAGAGGATTGTTTTATTTTGAAAAATCTGAAATCAGCGAAAGTCAAATAAGAAATTTAACATTCAAAGAAAGTCCTTTGGCATTATTATCAAATGAACTTTATGATAATAAAGATCAATTTAGCAACATATCAATCAAATGGTTAGAATGGTTACGTGAAAAAAGGAGAAATTGATATACAACATGGTCTTAGACGTGATGAAAAGCGAATTAACATGAATGGTTGCTATTACCCGGTTGATGGTTATCATGCTGAAACAAAACTTTGTCTAATGTTCAATGGCTGTAAATATCATGGCTGTAAAAAATGCTTTCCGGATAATAGAAATATTCCAATTTTTAGAGGTTCAAATGAAACAATACATTCACATTTTGTTGAAACAGTAAAAAGACGTGTTATGTTGGTAAAAGCTGGTTACAAAGTAGAAGAAATGTGGGAACATGATTTTAAACAACAAATCAAGGAAAATGTTGATTTAAAGCATTTTTGTAAACAAATGGATGAAGACATTGATTTTTTTACAGAACGGCTTGACCCCCGACATTGTTTGTACGGAGGTAGAACTGATGCAACAATTTTATACAAGAAAAAATATTTAATCTTGATTTTGTATCCTTATACCCTCAAGTTATGAAAGCCCTAGACTGTATTTACCCAACAGGTCATCCTATAATCATAACATGTAATCTTGAGCAATATTTTGGCTTAGCTAAAGTTAAGATATTAGCACCAGCTCAACTTTTTCACCCCGTTTTACCAGTGCGGGTTGGAAAACATTTAAAATTTACGCTTTGCTCAAAATGCGCAAAAGATGAAATACAAGATTTTTGTAATTGTTCAGAAAATAAACGAGCTTTGATAGGCTGTTGGTGTATTCCGGAAATACTTAAAGCTGTAGAACAGGGGTATAAAATATTAGTCATATATGAAGTTTGGCACTTTGAGAAAACCACAAAAGATGCTCAAGAACCATTATTTGCAGAATATATCAACCAGTTTGTTCAATTAAAAATTCAAGCTTCTGGTTGGCCTGAAACTGTAATTAACAAAAAGAACAGTTTGTGCAAGACTGTTTTGATAATGAAGGAATAAGTTTAGACTGTACAAAAATTAGTTCTAACCCAGGTCTAAGAACTATAAGTAAGTTAGGCGCAAACTCTCTTTAGGGAAAAAATTGTGAAAAACAGAAGTTGAGAAAATCTGAGTTTATTAAAGCTTCAGAAATTAGCAGGTTTTATAACCTTTTAAATGATACCGCAGTTACCTTAACAAACTTTAACATCATCAATGATTCAGTAGTACAAATTGAATATGAATACAATGATAGTTTTGCCCCAGATACTAACAGCAATGTGATAATCGGTTGTTTTGCCACTATGTATGGACCCTTTAGATTGTATTCAATTCTAGAAAAATATCAAGAAAATGTTCTTTATACAAATACAGATTCAGCTTTTATTCTAACAAATGATTCTAACAAACTACCTAATTTAGGGCCATTTTTAGGTGATTTATCATCTGAAATTTCGTTAAAAAATGGTGGCTATATTGAAGAATTGGTAGCTAGCGGGCCTAAAAGTTAGCTTATAGAACCCCTACTGATTACCAAGTTTGTAAAATAAAGGGTTTTACTTTAAATACTTATGTACGTAGTTTTTTAAATTTTGATGAACTAAAACAAATGATTAAAGAAAACCAAAAACATGAAACTCGAGTCAGATTGCCTGATGAAATTAAGAGAAATAATACATATAATAGGATATATAATAGACCTCAAGAAAAGGTGTACAAATTTGTTTATTTAAAGGGTGTGAATGTTGAAGGTGAATATACCACTAGACCGTTTGGTACTAAAAAAAAATAAGTGTTTAAGAAATTGTGTATCTAAAAACATCCTAAAGGTCTTAATTAATTTTTAATTATTGTATGTAGTTATGTCAATTTTAAGCACCGCCTGTATTGTTAGTAGCTAGTTCTTGAAATGTCAATGTTTTAAATTTAACATTTCTACTTCTATCTATCTCAATGATGTCATCATAAACTCCATAACACAACATTGTTATAGCATTAGGGAAAGCTTGAGCAAATTGTGCAGTTATGCGAGTACAACCATATTTAGCTACATTAATAAAATCAGTTGATCTGTAGGTATTTAATTCAATACAATACATTGTATAACCTAATGGGTAATCTTTTCTTTCTATGTAATTTGAATTATTTGTATTTAATGAACCATTTGCTGTGAATAAACTAAGATATGATGCTATATATTGATTTTGAGCATAATTAGGCTGAAATGGGGTTTTAGGATAACTGACACCATCTACTTCAAAATTTGAATAATTCAAATTCATATTTTTAAAATTATAGGGATTTTTTGTTTCAATACCTAGGTATGAGTCACTATCAACAGAAGCTATAATAATTTTTGAGGGAATTCTTGAACAAAAAATATCATCACAAGCCCAAATACTAGACCCTGCACCAATTGCAAAACTTTTAATTTCACTTCGTTTGATGTAATATTGAGCTGGAGTTCATTTTAAAGCAATATCATGTGCTAATACAACTTTAGGTGATACTGTTACAGCAGCCATCTTTAATATTACATCTTGTATAACTGTTTTATACTTTGAACGATGAGGTGACATAAGCACAAACGAATCTAAGCTTGGAAATAATTTTAACCTTATGCGAACATTATTAAGAATTAAACAATCCTGCGCACATAAATCTAAAATCAGTGGCCCTAACATATCAACAGATTTCGAGCTCTCTGAAAATGTGTAGCGCCATTTTAAACCAAGATTGGCGGATGCAATAGGGTTATTTCCATCCATAGCACCTCAAGTATCTTTATTATATAGAACACTTTGTAACTGGGTTTCTTTACTATCTTCTTCAAAATTTGTAAGAATATCAAAATTAGCTTTATAACCGTAATTTGTATTTACACCATTTGTTACAACAACTTCCTGTAAGGATAATTCTACTTGACTAAATAAAGAGTGCATCGGTACATTTACCCATGTGACAGGCTTTAAGGCGGCTAATGGAGAATCATCTCTATTTACAATTTTAGCTCTAACATATAATAATGATTTACTTAAGTCATAATATGTCATACCTTGTGAGGGTACAGAAAATTCAATTATAGATTAATAGCTTATACTATTTACAGGTCTAAAATCAATCAAATCTACCTTTTGTATCCCCAATTCGACTGGTAAAGGCTGAAATAAAGCAATATTTGATAAAAAACCACCTTCTTCCAAACTGCCATCCTTATCACACTTTTCAATACCAATTGAGTTCTCATCTATTTTAGCTTTTTTTACTAAAGGTTCCTCTGCAGACATGATTAATTTTTTCGTATTTAAAAAAACCCAAAAAAAACCCTAAAAATAAAACTATTCAACTAGTTTTTTTGGGTTTTCTTTTTTCTTCCACGATCCTTTTTGATAAAGTCGAAACCAGTTTTATTCTGCCACTTTCAAGTTTGAGCACATCTTTACATACCTTTTTACGCGAACCTTTTGCTGCTGGTTTTTTATTGGCTGAATCTTTTCCAACTTTTTTGTGGTGAGACATCTTTTTTTTCATTCCGGAGGCTCTTTTTTTTTACGGATCTTCTCTGGTGTCATTACATATGTTGACCCTGAGGGTTTTTTGACAAGGGCTTTTGCAGGTATTACATCATTTTGAGATGTTGAAAGCATTTTTGGTTCTATCTTTGGTATTTCGTTATTAAGCTTTTTCAGACTTTTTTTTTCAAGTTTGACTGCAGTAGTTGTTGAATTTACCGGAATAATAAATTTACATTTGCCTCTTAAACCTTTGGTCATTTTAATGAAATGGTTTTTCCACTGCTCACTCATAGTTGAATAAAGTGTAATGTTAAATTTATAGGGGTCGTAAGATTTACTTGTTTCAAAGTTTCATCTGTTAATGATATAGTTATTCCGGTTATACATGTTTTCGAAACAGGTAAATAATAGGGTCTAGTATAAACTTCATAAATATACTTTTTGAGTATAGGAATCTTCCGTAACACTTTATGATATTGACCATATATATAATTTGAATCACAACAATCTAAAAAAATTGCTACTGCATTTAAGGCTGCTGCAGTAGTAAATTTAGGACTAAAACCAACCTCTGTGAGACCAACTTACCACTTATGATGAGTACAAAATTCCAAATTAACCTTAACAGTAAATAGTCCAAGAGTGTTTGACGGATATATTGCTTTACAATCATCAGATGATATATATAAATAATGTTCCATTGAAGACTTGCTGAAAAAAAAAATCGTACTAAACTAAAAAAAAAACCTTCCCTGTATCTATTGACTTTTCGGTCTATATTTAGTCAATTCAGTTTCACGAATAACACTATTAAATTTTTTAGGCCAGCCATACCAAGCTATTTCAGCATAGCAGACACCTTTTTTCAAAAAATGTTTTACTACATGATCTATATAGTATATACCCTCGGGGTTATAAATAACTCTTTGTAATTCAGTTTGAGCAAAAGTACCCGCTACTGGCGCATTTAACTTATCTTTCAACTGATACATATTAACACCATCTCTATAAAAACGTGAAACTATAGTAAATACTTCCTCAGTCCATTTTGTATCATATTCACGCTGTTTTAAGGATGTTCTTGTGTATGGTATACGCACATCAGTATTAATAGGAAACTTAAAAGGTTTTAAATGTAGCTTTTTAGTTTCTGCTTTTTCAAAGTAATTTTTTTAACTTTTTCTTTTTAATAAATATTGTTTTATGCGAACTTCATCTTCATTATTTTTTGTAACTGATGCAGGGCTTTGACCTAAAGCAGAATGTTTTTGATGATTATAATTAGTCACAAAATTATGAAGTACTTTAAGCCACACATGTTTCATAGTTGCTCAAAATTTACGCCACAACATTGACTTAATAGTTTTAATAACTCTTTCAACATAATTTGCTTGCAACTCATTATTTGTAACATATTGCTTAATATTCAAAGGATTTTAAACATTTTTTTTATTATCTTATTATAAACATCATGACCTGAATCACTACGAATCACCTTTGGAATTCTACCTTCTTTAAAAATAGACTCTAATGCTTCTGAAATTGCAGTGCCAAATTTAGTTTTTAAAGGCCTAGCCCACAAAAACCTGCTAAAAATATCTATACAAACCAGAATATATTTGTACCCTTCATTAAATGATGCATAATTTGAAAAATCAATCAAATGAATTTCAAATATATCATTTAGACCTTAACACCAACTTCAGGATGTAAAAATGTACTCTTACGTTGACGGGTAGTTGTATATATATCATTAGAGCGCAACCATTTTGACAATAAATATTTAGATAAATTATACCACCCAGCTTTTTCAACAGCATTATAAAAACTTGTAATACCTGTAAAGCTACCCTGCTTAGACGGAGTAAAATAAATATTCTTTAAATATTTGTCAACCGCTTTAGAAATATTTTTCACCATAATGAAAAAAAAAATAGTGTTGTAAAAAATAAATCTAACCCAAATATTTAATAAGGTATCCAAATATTATGTTCATCAGGTACATGCCACGAATTTTCGTCATATATTTCAGAAAATTCTGAAGAGTCAGAATTAGAATTTTCAGTATCTGTATGTATTACTGAAGGTTCATCAAATTCTTTAGCATTTTCAGAAGCATAATTTCCACAAGTATCTAAACTTTCGCCAGCATCAAAGATATTTTCAGTTTGTTCCAAATTTTCCTCAGGAACCTTTTTAATAAGTGGCTCTATCATAAGCGGGTTTTTTTCAGAATCTTTCGATATATTTTGAGCACTATCAAAAGTTTTTTCTGAAGATTGATCAAGAGTTTTAATTTCTGAGTCATTATCTTTAATATTATTAGGCTGTGTATTAGGTATATTAGAACTTTTAAATTGAATTTTTACTGGTGTTTTGTTTAACTCTTTAGATATCAAATTAATTTTTCTAAACATGTATGAAAGGGTTGATCACTTTTAAAAAGCGACAAACCAAGTTAATATTGTTTAGTAAAAATTCTTTTTTAACCCCTAAAGAATCATTTGAATTCCACAAATATTCAAATTTCTTTTTAAATGTTTATATAGTATCTAAATCCGCAAATCTAAATGCTATATTATTATGAATGAGATTTCCAATTAATTCTAATATAACTTTGATCTCTAATAGAGTAGACACTTTCAACACCCCTTTTAGCTGACTTTTTTTAGTTAATGTAATGATATATTTTAAAAAATAATTATTAGGTAAAACATTTTTATCCATACCTGCATGTCAAGCTTGAAAAAAAGTCCTCTAATAAGTATAAGGTAATTTCTTTATTTAAACCTACATAGATTATATGAGTCATATGATGAGTCATATGATGAGTCATCAGCAAAACTCTTTAAAATTGCTAATGAGTCATAGGTTATAAATTTCTCACACTATATCAAACTAATTACTAAATTATACCTATTTATAGACATTTTTAGCTATTAATAAAACTACCCTAGAGCTATTACAGACAATTTGCATATCATCAAAAGCAGCTTACTTGTTTATCATGAGTCATTGGTAATAAATCTTAAATTTAATAGTCTTAATAGTCTCAGTGTCTAATTTATATTCAGACCTTAAAAATTTATTGCTATTTTATACAGGTCTATTAGAACTTTTGATACTAAAAATTGTTAAATGTAACAATGCTTTGAGCTATTTACCTCACAAAGCTAAATAGCTAATTTTGCATTAATATAAGTATCTAAAAATTTGCATAGTTACTATTAGCACATTTAAACCCTAAAATCAAAGTCTTTAACTTGTGTAATTTATGTATATATATATATACTAAGTACTTTTATTTTATTACACTTGATAAATTACAGTTTGCTCATATGGAAATATATTTGATCTTAAACGATAGTTTTCATTGGTTGTTGCATTTGTATATATTAATAAGTATAAATAAGGTTCTTTGACAGCATCTGAATAGGCTTCAGTAAACACCCGCCCCTTTCGAGGATAGAATTGTCTGCCTAGGTGTGCTATTTGAGCTTTATCACAAACAGTATTAGAAAGCACAAGGTAAGAGGCATTTAATGCTATAGTATGCGAATAATTTCCTGAACAGTTAATATTTTGGTAAACCATTAAACATGATACATTTTTATGATGAGCTAGCTGTGTGCAAATTAAAGCTACTGCATCATTATCAACTATCATATGCATAACATCATCAAGACATATCAATCTATGACTACTATCCTTAGCATACTCTAATATATCTGTATATGATGGTATTCCTTCTCTTAATGTAATTTTATCTTTCAGATTTGACTTCATTTCATCATATAGAGGTTGATGATGTAAATAATAATAAAGCACTTCACAAGGAGCTTCATTTTCAAACATCACATCCAGGTATTTTAAAAACTTATTAATCAAATATGTTTTTTCACTTTTTGAACTCCCACTCACAATTATAGATGATCTATCCACAAACGGTATCAAGTGTTTTTTATTTTCAGCATTTGCTGACAAAGAGTTAACAACATCCATCAGCCTGTAGATTTGAGAACAAACTGACAATACTAAAAAAAAAAAACCTCAACACTCAAGCGCTTGGAGAACACGTAAAAAACCTCAGAACCCTCTGGAAGTATGATTCATCACATGCCAAATGACCTAATTATATTTAAACATTATTCAACCCCTGGTACTCTTTAAATACACACATTGATAAAAGTGTTTAGTACTACTGAAAGATATGCTAACCTATTTTACATTAAAAACTGTGAAGTTGTCAATTTCACTCAAAACGAACTACCCATACCTCTGCGTTTTTTAAATTTAATAAATTATTTTCATAGTTTATGTCAATGTTTAGAGCTTAAAATAGTACCACAATCTTTTCCGCAAATTATAAGCATTCTTTTAAAAGAAAGCAGCCTAGCCTTATGTTCAAAAAATGCAAAAATATTCTACAAAATGATGTTTCCGCTTATATGTGAGGGTCAAATATTGAAAGCAGTGCTACATGATAATAACCTACAGAAAGGTTAAGCAACAGCTTATAAAAAAAAGAATTATTCCATTTATGCATTTTAGCAGGAGCTGATGATTTTTGGATGGTATATAAAACCTTGGCATTGTCAGTATCGTTTTTATTTCAGCGTTTTATTGGTAATTGTATTTACCAGCTAGAAACAAATGAAGAAAAGTTTGCTACTACTGCTTTAAAATATGTAGATACTCAAGCCCGCAAAGACTATTATGATTCTATGATTAATGTAAAATATGAAGAAAAAATTTACTGTCGTGAAGCTCGCACTACCGACTTAACCAGCAATTTTAACAATTTACAAGGTTTTAAATTTTCATGTGTTTGTGACGTTATTTACCACGAAAATTTACTTTTACCAATGTCTGAATGGTTCTTAAGCAGCGTGTTTTACCATCTTTCATATATGACTTATGATGATGTTTTTAAATCAGGTGTTTTTTCAAATTACTGGTGGTGTGAGGCTGAAGTTCGTTTTAATATAACCTCTTCAACAGGTCTTAATTCATCTGACCCTTTTGAAAATATGAGATTTCTCTCACTTGAAAACTTATATAAATGATTTTTTGATAATATTTTTACAATATATAAACGCTTGATGTTTGATAATATTATTGTAAATAATTTTTAGTAAGAAGATATTGATAATAAAAAACTTAAGCAAACCTATTTTAAGTTGATTGAACTTGTTACTAATAAATTTAGCATATTTTTTTTTAAACATTTATTACATCTTATCAGCATATTACATCTTATCAGCATTATCATAACCTCAGCATATTACATCATAACACAGCTTTGTACAGCATTATTCTCATCATATATAACTTCATCATAGTTTATCATAACTTATCATAACTTATCATAACTCATAATAACTCATCATTAACTCATCATATACTCATCATAAACTCATCATAAACTCATCAATACACATCATAGTTTGGTTAAAAGTAGTATGTTATTGAAACCCCTTAGGCTGATTTTACCCCTTTAACAACTACCCTCACTACTAGTATCAAAGTATGATTCATAACATCCATCACCGCCAGCAAATCCTAAATTGATTTTGTCAATACAGAATAACCCGTCATGTTGAATTGACTCTCCCTGGACCTCTAACAGCCTCTTCCTAAACACGTGGTCGATGATATGATAGAAAATATCTGAACCTTTCCAAGGTATCGAGTCAATTATGCGGGGTTCTGCAAACCATTCCAATACCGAGTTATCTGATATTTTCAAGTCATGTAACGTACCTGTGTCAATTGAACCACTGCGCTTTTTAAACTTAAAAACGATGCGGTCATCACAATCATCAAATCGACATCCATATAATAATATCTGCAAATCGGCGATAGTTATTTGCTCAAAGAAATGGATAACTGCCTCAGGAGGAGGCTGTATATTCTCACATGCTTTTACATATAGCCAAAAAAATGCAAGTTTGTCACATTTTTTCAACTCAGCTAAATCAGCTGATATCTGGTGAATTGTTTGAATGTATTCGTCCTGGTTTATTTCTGGAGTCACTAAATGTCCAGGATACAGAAGAATAAACGCCAACGCCATTTTGTCGCTATCTAGGTGCGTTAGATCATAACCTTTGTAATCTTCAACAAGCTGTTCAAAATGACTTCTGCACCATTTGAGAAGTGGATGGGAAGGTAAATGCTCGTGCTCGAAACAAACGGCCACAATATCCACCCAGAAAAGCCGAGACATGACATCGGGTTTTACTCTGTGGAACAGTCCTCGCTTATCCTTGAAGTAGAACACTGTATCTGGTTCAGTCACTGCCGGAGGTGAATTGAATGCCATGAGGGCACTTTCAATATCAGTTTCAAGCATGTATCTAAGGAGGTCCTCTATGTCACCAAGAATATTGGGCTCAATGAATAACGATTTCAATTCAGGGTTCTCTCTTTCGGTCACAGACATTGAGCAACCCGTTAAATGATCAAAATAATCCATCCATCCTTTTTGTTCTGGCTTTAAAACTTTGAGAGCTTGTAGAATATTGGTAAATCTCTCAGTAACATCTGTCCAACACGGTGGATCAGGGTGCTTGATTATTTCGGAGAACAACAGCGTCTTTAGATGATGAGAACTGATGGGGCATTTTGTAACAAAATGTAAGAGCCCCATATTTTTGTAACAAAACAATGTGGGCAGAATTGACGGAACCAGGCACTTCAGACCTCTGTAGAAAGCACGTGTATCACAGTTCAGCTTTAGATCGGCAGCATCAAATAGTGGATTATCAAACGTACAACTGGACAACCTCCAGTGACCAAATAATCCCACTTGATTAATAAAAACTGGCATCTGATCATCTCCAACTTCGACTGGGAGAGGGATACTGTTAAGTTTTCTTTCAATTCCCCATCTGATACTTTTAGCCTTTGTTTTCACAGCAAACGTCACATCAATGTCCACATAATGCTGTGTGCATGAATCACACGGCCATGAGAATCTCATACACGTGGCCGGCCCGTGACTGAACACCTCAGATATGCGAGGTGCATTGTCCTCAGTGGTTGTATTCAGGAAATAGTAGCAGAACTGAAAGAACTGAAATTCGGGCAATTCATGGGATTTCTTGACACAACAAAACGTCCCCATGTCTGTTTTTGGATATCCGCTACTGTTAAAATGTAAAAAATCCATTCGTCTATATGGGATATTCAAAACACAAATATAATCAAACTCATCTATCTCCTTTATCTTTGTGTCGGACGCAAAGCTTCCTATTAGATTGAGTTTATGCCCTGTGATATGCATCATATTTCTCCACTTGTATTTGGTCACAAATTGTTCAACAATGTTATTCACAACTGTTCTAATATTCCCCTCAAACTTCCTGGTCTCTGAGGTATCATTGGGAACATGACAAGCTTTACCCAGAGCTAGGATTGAATCTCCCAAGTTTCTACACGATGTGAAATCATTATAACTGTCTCCATATTTCTCCAGTCGAGCCTTCTCCACCATGTCCTTGGTACACACACCTTCCAAGAAAGACAAGTGTGAGTGTACGGCGGTCCTGTCGGTTTCTGTTGGATACACAGTTTGTGAGAAGATCCCTCCCATGTTAACAGCACTTAATGCAGAATTTAAAGTCAGTTAACAGTCAAACGGTCTCTTTTTGAGTCCCTGTCGGTTTTTAAAGATAAAGCGGCACTATATGTTTTAACACATATATTCGCTTATGCGACATATAATGAAACGTATTGCCTCCTGTGTGTCCACATGTACAAGTGTACGTATCCACAACCAGTGGCAACGATTATGTGTTTAATCATGACACCCGCCGGCGTGGCAGGTATAAACCTGAATGTTTACACACTCATGCATGTATATAGACATAGTCTATTGGGCTGCGGCACAAGTCGAAGGCAGTAAAAACTAGCTAACAAGAGCGTATTATTCAGTAATAGCCCCATCATATTTATCTATCGATTGACGTACCTCGTAAAAGGCTGGTTGCTAATAACTTTCTAAGTTAATATTAAGACGGGCATGGAAATTGAATTCTATAGAGAATCTTACGTAAATGAAATGCTGATCTACAGAGCGGGTGGATCAGTACTGATTTGTAGTGGTTATGAATATTGATGGTACATGCACAGCTATACAAACTGCAACTTAGATTAACGACAAGTTGTTGACGAATTTATTGTCCCGGTAGGATTGCCGGAGACAGATATGATACGAAAGGTCATCAGGAATACATTTACATTATATCGAATATATATATATGTAGATATCATCGATAACCATTTAATATAATCAAGTTGATTCATCACTATGTTTCCAACTGTCTCGCTTCAAAGTAATTCCATTTCTTTATATATATAAAGTTGTACCTATATCCTTTACCAATGAAATCGTCAACCTACAACGTATACTACCTTTATTGTTGTAAAATATCAAACCGTCAAGATCACATCAAGAAAAAAGAACTAAAAGCACCGAACGCCAACCGAATAAAATATAGCCCATGCTAATCCGCTCGGCTGGCGCGGCGCCCTCATCATGCTCGCCGCCGTCAACGTGCAGATGTTCGTGCCCGCCGCCCTCTTCCGGC
>JAXGGS010028114.1:0-24665 GCA_035585475.1 Armandia brevis | reverse complement strand
AATACATCTTTTCTTTATTTGTAGATGATTTCCCAATATTCCACATTTTTACTTGCATCAAATGATTAACTTGCTACTGCCATATTATACACAGACACAACTCTTTGCAATGAATACAATGTTTATTATACAGGTCTGTACAACATGCGTGGATCGATTTGAATATATATTAGTTATGGCCTCAATTTAATGAAATAATTATTTTATCGGCAGCATTTAAGGTGCATGTAATATCCGTATTTGTAGTTCCCATTGTAGAGAGTAGTGCACCTCACACTGTACTGGCAGTGTTAAACATGCATGTAATATCCGTATAGCTCCCAGCGTAGAGAGCAGTACACCTCACACGCCATTGGATATAACCTTATGGTATCAGATACCAGAGGGGGTGAGATATGCTTAATCCGTGTAGCCAGCTCAGGTGAATTTCCATTGTAGATAATCTGTAAACAAATCAAATCTATTTAAACAACTTAAACTGTGCGTAAAGTTATCCTTTAATGACCTTTAATGCTGAACAGTTGCATGTGCTTATAAAGCAGTGTCTCCAACTGTGCTTGTGGTTTCAAGGTAGCTAATTTACATCAGACAAGTCGTTAGTGATACCTTGTCATGTTTAATCAGTATGCCATCCTTATCATGAAATGCCAGGTAGTATTTCTTTACAAACTGATCAGGGTAAATGGAAATCTGAAGCCTCTTTGTTGTCCCCACTTTAACCACTTTAACCAATGCAGGAAAGTTTGCCTGTAAAAGTTAAAATCAATCCATTGTGAACATAAGAATAGAAGAAGATCCCTGTTAACATCTTCGTATTTCAATGTATCAACACATTTTCAGAATTAAAATATAAACCTTCACAAACTACAAGAACATAAAATCAAATGACCATTGTTGTTGTTCTTGGAGCATGCATAATACAGCTCTGGAACTTGGCCATACAGTGAACATACGAATACGACTTCTTGAGTGTTCAGAAAAGCAAAACAAAAGTTGTTTACATTGAGATGGTTTATACTTTTGCACTGGGAAATGTCACAATTTGACCCCACCTCTTCTAAATTATATCGCATTGTGCTGTGAGCTCCGATATGAAGCAAATGACAACAGAATAAAGGGGTATACCTGAATCCATGGTTCACTGTCTTTTTTATCTGGCAGCCAGGCAAAAGCATGACAACCGTCTGGTTTATTCTCCACGATCCTGCCACAGTGAGGCCAAGCTGGATGGCTGGCAACGTAACTGCTGGATGAAGTGATGTTAGATTTTTCTAACCAACGTGTGCCTCCAGATATTAGAGCTTCAAGGTAGAAAGAGAATGTGTTTAAGACTTTTTGTCACTTCTATTAAAAAAGGGTCTTTTTTTCAAAGACGTTTTTTGAACTTCATATTTTTAATTAGTTTTTTCCGAGATCTGCATGTGTGTTCAAGCTAAAACTTCTAATTTTGTATTTTTTTTAATGATAAAAGCAACCGGCTAGTTACAAAAATGGGCATTTCACCTGAAACCGAGTTCTTCTGTTCTTCCTTTGGAGCAGGTAGAATGGATAGTAGCATCTTTGTTGAAGAGAACCCAGGTGTACTTTGAGCTTGGATATAAATCAGTGTTTCATTATTTGGTTTTTATATTTGAATTGCAGAAATCAACTATCATGTTCAGATCTGTTGGATTGTAGCTATCTTAGAAATGTTTATGTTATTCAATATCAAGAAATAGTTTCAACAACTATGCTTATGCTTATTTTAATGTGATATTATTATTTGGGTAGATATGAACTTCATACTAAATGTGCTGTGTTGGTAGGGCAGTATAAATTCAGTGATATTTACATAAGTTGTACTGTACGTTTGAATTTGGTATACGAAATCGTTGTCTTTTTAATTGTCCATTTAGAGTATTCACTTTGATACCATTAAAATGTGCTGTTCTGATTGAAAGTCGACTATGGGCTGACGTCCATACGTTTGAGATGCCGGATGTTCTATTGTCCATATCCCTGTGTTTGGATCTATTCATTATTTAAAATGATATGTACATGATATAATATAATATTCCAATAAACAGAAATAATTAAGACCATCTATCACCTTATCATTTGTGTTGCCTCATAACTGATATATCCAGCAGCTGCTAGTACAATTATAGCTGGTGGGACAGTTATCATCCGATTAAACTTTTTCATTTCTAGTAGTGTATGTTACAGCGTGCAAGATAAGACTACTGTTAACACTGCTAGAGAGATATCTAAGTGTTTACCTGCTGAATATCGTCTTTAATGATTGCGCATCCAGATTGCATCTATATTTATAGCCATCCTGAAATTACAGGATTTATTTTCTTCTTCCACTTTTGAAAATGTTGAAGGAAGATTTGAATATGAACCAAAAACTCATGAGAAGCATAAAACTGCGCGCGGTACTAACCTTCAAAGTTAGGATACATTTTGTATCCTTTTTCAGATAGGAAAATAGACCCATCATTAACGGCCATGTCTAACGATGATAAAAGTATGATGAAACGATTGATATATTACGGTTTTTCGTTATTCTTATTCAACAATAATATTGTCATCCTATCTGCTTAAGTTGATGGTCTAAAACAAGCTGCACACCAGGGTCACATTTCAAAGCTGACCTTCCTTTCCGTCCTTGCTGTTTTGATTAGAAATGTGAGTCTGTATCAGGATGAAAACACTTTCCCTTACTATCTTCGTTATGGCTACATTACCTGGGTAGACTAAATCAGCCATTTGACATTCAAAGAAAAGAGCAAGTGCATCAGTGCTTCTTCGCGTTTGGTACCGTAGGCGGGTGTAGTTTTAGATGACAACTATAGAAATAATTTAAATCATTGTAAGAATCTTATCCACAACTTTTCACTTCCCAACCTCTAACTGCAGTATTAGCCTCCTATCAGCGAGATTTCTATCATGAGATATGATCCAGAGAAATGGATCGGCAAAGGTTTATAGAACGCGGGGGACAAGTATTTACTTTGCATTAACAAAATATCCGGCAGAGCACACATAGTTTATGTTATCATCATCCAGGTTAGCGAGGTTTTGAAAAGCAGCAATCTACTTCTTCCCGGCACTTATACTTGACATATGAAAATAATTAATTAGTTCTGGTAGTCGAAGAATTCCCTATTTTACATTATCGCAGGATGTTCTGTTGGGAAATTTATTGACATGTTTAATGTAAGGGACTAATATTTGTTGTTACAAATAGTTTAGATGCGCTTAACAGTTGTCATAGTTTAGTCATTGTCTTAAATGTACCGTTCCGGTTGATTAATGCGCACCTTGTACGCACTATGTGCATGCCGGATAATTAACTAATGACTTTTAGGATCGCCTAATGACCAATGGCTAATTAGCAGTTATCTCTTTTCGCGGGAATCACGAATACTAACCGTCAGCTAATTCAAATCAGTTCAATACGTATAGTCCTAGAGTGTTAATCTCAGATTAATCTCAGATTAATCTTCTTCATTTCTGGTAGTGCAGGTTACGGTATGCAAGATAAGAATAATTAGAAAAGAAATTCTACCAGAGAGATGTATCACATATTTCACCTGCCGAAATAAATCTCCAATAAACATTGGTTTCACATCCAGTTTTAATTGATATATACAGCAATGTTGAAATTACAGCATTCTGATTTCTTACTTTAATTTAAAACATATCTACATAAAAACGTGTTGGTATAAATTGAATAGCATACAATTGCAATGGCTAAATGTCAGAATTGTGAGTGACATTACAAACACCAGAAAACCCATGACAAGTAAAAATTCATACTTGCTAGGAGAAATTAACCTTAAGATTAGAGTCAATTATATATTCTTTCTTAAATACACTAATAGAGTGGGCAACATAGCAGTTTAGGCTATAGTGGTTATACAAGTATGATGAACAGTTTGGTTGGATCATGATTTTCTAATTTCACAATAATTGGTTGCTGCAAATCAAAATTTCAAACCTTACCTTTCTTCCCTTCTTTGTCGTACTGAATTAAAACCTTTGTCTGTATCCAGATGAAAACAGTTTCCTTTAATATCTTGGTTATGGCTACAATAACCTGGACTGACTAATTTGGTCATCTAACAATCAAGCAAACAAACATCACTGCGTCTTTATCGGTATGAACAGCACGCAGATTTGGCTTTTAACAACAATCGTTCAAATTATCCAATCAATTGTCAGAATAACAAATTCAGGACCAATAAACCTTACAATCTCAACATAATGCTCATTTTATAATTGGTCACTAGACGTGGTTTTATTGAAGCTCAAAGCAACGAATATTATTCCCCAATCTGTAACTGCAACATGTCCCTTCCGTGGCCATGTCTCACGTGTGACTTTGCCCCTCTCCTATAAGTATCCACAACTCCCCACATCGCTAAATATATAGTATGTATAAGGCTGCATAAAATTATTAAATAGTTTCTCAGGCGCGCCCGCATGGGCCTGAGACCCCCCGCACCCCCTGTTTTTATTTGGATTTGAAAAAAAAAGAAAAGCGTACTTGCCGCACCCTCTTTCTCAGAATTAAAAAAAAACAAAAAAAAACCTGCCGCACCCTCCCTTCCAGCTCCCAATATCCGAAAAATGGTCAATAAAAGGCCCCCGCACCCTACTTTTCGGGCAAAAGAAATACAAAAAAACCTGCCGCACCCTCCTCTCCATAAGAAAAAAAATAAAAACCTGCCGCACCGACCCTGGTGAAAAAAAAAAACCTGCCGCCCGCACCCCCCTCTCAAGCAAAAAAAAAGCTTGAGAAACTAATCATTATATGTTTTCAGCCTAATGTGTTTTTTTGACTATGGAACTGTTTTCTACACCTTGCCCTTGCAAGTAACCTGCAATTCACCAGAAATTTCATTGCGAAACATTCGACATTATAAGCTGGGGATTTGTTTCCGAGCTGAAATAGCATGAATAATTAATGACATCAAAACAGCAAACACTCGTTGATTTATCCACCAGATACAAAGCGTACTCTGGTTCTTTTTACTAGTTTTTAGTTAAATACAACCACTGTCGATTCACATATTTTGCCAATACATACCGTCTACCCAAGATATTTGCTTGAGTGCAGAAGGACAGCTATATCTTCGAATCATAAAAAGATCTATGAATGGTGTCTTTGTTTATGATAATAAAGTGTTTATGCTAAACAGAGGAATCATGATATAAGTGCGTAATTGGACTCTAACTGGATCTTAACGGTGAATTTAAATATTTTGAAAATTGTGTCATCCCATACCGTAATTTGATGGTGGAAAATATCGAGTTCTCTGTTTATAATGTATACGAGGTAACAATAAATTGAGATAACCAGCTGTTGAAACCCACACTGCGGGTTATAAGAATCATTAAGAGGGTACATAGAAGAAATACATGCATTCCGAATGTTTCACTTCAACTTCAATTTTCACTTTAAACAGATTCCACCGACTCAGAATCCGCCAATTCCCCCCAGAACTCCCGAAATCGGGCGCAAAACCTTTTGCTTATCGAAATTATATATAAGATGATACATGCAACAAGCACATCTTGGATCTCGGCAGAAGTACTTTCCTTACCGACAATAGCCAGGTCAACAGCTAGATCAATAAAAGTTATCAGGTGAAAGTCCCCATATGTAGGCAAAGAAAGTTAACTTATTAATGTCTCCTCTGACCAGATACTGATATTTCACAGCTTCCTGTTCTGTGAGATTTTGCTCCCCTTGCAAGTACTGTATGTTTAGCATCCACTACTTCTGTACATGTACATGTACAATTGACTACCATACTATTACACGTGGAGTAGTGGTTGTAATATTTCAAATTCAGTCAGAAACCGTTTTTGTTTTTTGAAGAGTGTAACTAGGCTGACAGTCACTTGGGGCATTCTGATGATATTATAGAATGATGATGAAAAATTAATAAGGGGAAGATTAAATGTGTTATAGCAAGATTCTTTAGTATAGACAAAAATGAGAAATGATTTTAGGAAACCAACAGGTAGTATTTGTACAAAAGTACAAAAAGTATGAATTAGAGAGGAATAAGCATCAATATTCTAAAATGCTTGTTAATAGTGTGGAATAATTACCGGATAAATGATGATTAATAATGTAAACAGTTATGATATGATATGTTAATTGATAATGTTTTAACTGTCAGCCTGTAACTGGAGTATCGGAAGAATGGGAAACGATACTTTAACTTAACATGTCGACTAAAAGTCCGTTTTGAAAAAGTGCCATTCCCGCCATTCCGTAAATATATAAAAATGATATATATATAATTAAGATGGTGTCTTTCTGGATGCTTTATTTAAACGATATACAGGTTCACATTTCCAAGGTAACTGCAGCGATTTAGTGGAGAAATTGCACAACCAAGTGTATATATATGAATTTGGTATTTCTTCATAAAAATGGTTCCTAGTCGATGAAAATGATACCGGAGCAATGATTCTGCAACATATTTCACAAGGAGAGACCAACGTATACGTCACAACACTTTGTGTATGTTTATGATGTGAGTGATTAATTTCAAATTTATAAATTAATGAATTAATTAACCGCAGTGTGGTATATTAGTCTAGACAACTATTGATTATATAGTGATCATATTTGTGGTAGGATGATTTAAAAAGTGAATATTACTGTACACATTTATTTAACGCTAGAAGAACACTCATACTTTTGCATCTATTTCAGTTGAACCTTTAGTTACATTAACTAGTCAATTAATCGAACGTATGGTTCACTGATTTGGCTAATGGAAATGTTACCGCAGGATAGATTTTAATCGACACGAGGAGACATGATGAGGGAAAATGAAAGATTTAACCGTCATTATTTCAAACTTTCTTAGCATACAGCTTAGGCTCAATGAGATACAAAATTAATGGCCAAATCTCCTTTTTATTTAACATGAAGGCTGTCCACAAGGCTACAATGATACATTTGCGCTGATGCAATGTTAACTTATGTCAAAGTAGGTATTAGCTCTGCTTTGTTCTTGACATTTGTATATCATATTCAAGATGTAATTTGACCACACATTTAATTCATTGTTTAATGCATTGGAACAACATGCTCACAAGCTATAATATCGACTGAATATGTAAATAGAAAAAGCGAGGCGATTGAGCGGGGTAACGATGCTTTATCTAGTTAAGGTTGAAGTGTAAATAGTATCTCCATCTTGTTATGAACTCCCTGAGATTGCATTGGAATAATTGTCGAGCTAGCTTTGAAGCAAAACGTTAAATTGTATCTTTACCTTTACTATTTTCCATAGCATAATATGTTGAACAATTAAGTTTATCATGAATGTTTGAGATTAAATGTATGCGTCTTTGTTTATGTCGTATTAAGTTTCCGGTGTTTGTTACGACATGGTTGCCGCAGCCCTTTTCGAAATTGAAAATACCGTTAGCCAGAAGCCTCCGAACACTTCGCACGTCGTTTACTTTTGTCATTGATTGGGCGCTAATAAAGTATTCCAAAAATATCTTGGTGTTATTTTACCTAGAATAACTTCAACATAATAGACATATTGCATTACTTATCAGGTAATTTACAAAAAATTACAAACTGCGCATTTTGACTGATTAAGGTTAATGTGTTAAAAGTTATGACTTGATTTGCACAGCGAAGGGAGAAAAATAGGTGATTCTGCAAAATTCGTGATTAAAACATTTTATCAGAACATGGTCAGCATTGAAACCTATGATTATGGTGGTTTGGCTGTGCTGCCCAGCCATGTACTGCCGTGTAGGTGGATAGTATACTAAGATACACAATTTTCGAAGATTTGGAGTCAACATTAGGTTACACCATTATGCAACCACGACGACAAATATTTAGGGTGCCCTTTAACGATTTGTTATAAGTGGATTAATTGTTTGGCGACAAGCATAAATCAAATCATTTCAAGCTGACTATCTGAATATAGTTTCACCATTCACATTAAAAAACAAGATTGATAAGCGTATTTTTTCTGACAATATGATTAACTTGATAAACAAGTGCAAAATAACTCACCAATTAACATACATTTACGCAAAATATGATATCAACACCGGACAGAGTGTGTGGGAAAATGAAAACAAAAGATTTCTCAAAGTTCAACATATTAATAATGCTTAATGATATATGATATACCATATCTGGATTTCTTATGTTGATTCGCCATTCATTCCTATATCTTTAGACTTTTCCAAGGTCACTAGGTCACACAAGTTATAGTACTGCATTTCAAATGTGCATTTCAAATAAATAAAGTAATCAAAATGCGTATCATACGAGGTTTAACAAAGTATTAATGTGATAATTATAAACATATTTCTGTCTACAATTAGAAATCACGCTCAGCCTACTGAAATAATTTAGAGTTTACATCCTGAAGTGAATATGTTCATTCTTTTACCCGTTGAATAGTTTCATAACGATTGCGGGGAGCAAATATTATGATTGGCGAGATGGGATTGTCGGAATTAAAGCTATTCATGGGGATGGACCCGTGAGGACCTACATTTACATTTGATGACCCTCGCCACATGCTTTCTAAATGATTTACTAACCGCCATGCAAATATATAAATTTACACAATGGTTTAAAACGCTGATGCATTCAGCAATGCCAATAGCAATTCTAACTTTAACCATGTCTGCATTGGGCACGGTCTCCTCAACCAACGAATATGCTATCAAGCAACACGTGAGCGGTGCTGTGGTCATCACAAACGTGAGAGACAGAAGGACGGAGAGGAGCATGATTTTCTTAGCAGATTTCGCCATGACGCTTTGAACACTGCCAATAGGATAAATTATATTCATCGAAGCCAGGAATCTTTTGACTATAATCACATTGGAGAAGAGAACAACAAGGAACGGCAGTATCGAGTAAAGGAGCAAATCTATCCAGGGATGAATCATTTTATAATATCGATCGATAGCCTGATTTCTGCCGTCGCATATGTAAAAGGGCCCATCCGGACTTGGTTTCAACCCACCAAGGAACAACCAATGAAAGATGAAGAGCACACACGAGGCGATGGCCATAGCAACTCTTGCTCGTCTCGGTGTGAATCGTGTGGTAGCGTTGTGTGGAAACGAAACAATCAGCGCCCTCTCCGCGCAGCACAGCGTTAAATACCACGAAGAACAAATACCCGGAAGATACGCCATAATGGACCCGAAGCTGCACGCAGCGTTAGTCCTGAGCTCAATGCCCACGCCAGCATTCAGTACGAAGTAAAGACCGTTCACAAATAGATATACCAGATCTACGATAGCCATCCCCGACAGATAACTGTATGTAGAACGCTTCTCCATTTTCAAACAAAGTGTGACAGCGGCGACTATATTCGACCATATGCCAATCATGCTCAGTACTGGAATAATAATCGCATGCGCTATATAGTCTACGGTGTTATAGGTTTCCACAAGAACCATGAACTCTGCAGAAAAGGCGGTCATGTTTTCTTCAGATGCTGTCCCACTGAGGTGATACGTTTCCGTTGTCATGTTTGCAGGTCTGCCGCAGCGACACACTGTAAAGTAAATAATTCTAGCGATTTACTCGTCATGTCAGAAATGAGGAAGCACTTCATCCTCAATTTACATGAAGCACGTGGATAATGTTAATATCATTATCATTATTATTATTTATATAGCGCTTATCCTACTTAGCTCCAAGCGCTGTACATGCATGGAGATAAAAATTATACTATTGGATCAAATGAATAGTGAAAAATGTTGATAACTTGAAATAAAGCTTTAAAATTTTAAATTTTAAAAACAAGATATATAAAATGTTGCAGTTTACCTGTGATTCACAAATCAACAAACACGGATTTCCCTTCGCAATACAATTCTCCTGCCTGTGTGAAGCGATTGCCGGAGTGCCTGAGGAACGTCTGAGGTATTTGATCGTCAGGTCGATTGTGCAGCGAAGAGGGTGATTCGCACTGTTTCAGTAGCGCACGTTGCTCACAATACCTGTCGGAATAAGGTAAAAGGGCGCTCAATGACTTCATGCATTTAACAGCAGCCAATAGGCGTTAACCATCCACTTGAAGCCAGACGTGTTTATGATTAACCTGTGTATAGATGATGGGAGTGAGCCAAATCAAGATGATTGCCAAAAAATACTTCTGGGAATCATCATCTCTTTTTGCTTGATTATACGTGATACTGATACGATAACAAATATGTTTTTATGATTCATGATTCAGACACTCTAATTTGGCAAATCATCCCATTAATAAACCAATTGCTGGGACACAATTGTCACGAACTATCTAACGCTTATAGAATGTGAATGAAAACATCTGACATGATTAGCAGGTGTTCATGAAAGTTTCAACAATTGATTATCATGAACAGATTGGTAGGAGTTTCCAGGAAAAGTAATATTTAAAAAGTCTTTAAAAACATTTACTTGCGTCTTTATGCGTGTAAGATACATGAAATAATTTCCTCAATAACAAATCTGCCTTATGTAAAGTGCCAGACTCGTATAACAGTATATAATTGTATGATTAATGAGCATTATCGTTTCATGTACAATTCAGTTAATTTCAGATAAAATGCCATTTATTCTATTACCAAATACGTTCTTGAAAATAAGTGTTTAGAATTATTAATATAAATATAAATCGTATATTGGTCATTTGCAGTTATGTATTCGAATTCTATTATAAAATAACACTTAAAGGTAACTCAAGCTGAATAGATGGGAAAATAGTAGTGTCATATTTAAACAATATACACGGAAATTAATGTTTAGATAACCATTAGATGTTTGTGAAAATGGTATATATTGTACGAATTAGCTGCTGGATTTAATAAATGCAGATACATGATTTATCTTTCATAGTAGTAGACTGTATGAAGTTGACGTTTTGTATAATGTTTATTATGTACTTTCATCTCACAAGGGTATAGTAATTATTGTTTTTCATAATCATTATGTTGCAAGCATTCATTAATGTCAGTGACGCCACTCGCGGTCACATCTGAGTGACCCACACCGGTCAGTTAGTACTTCCGGGAGATTGCTGTAATTAGCTGGAGATCTCTGTCACATATTCTAGGAATTAACTGCCAGTATCCCAACGTATCTATTAAAAATTTAAATTGTCCTCAGTTAGCACGAAACCTCAGAACACTACACATGTTGTACTTTCGTCGATTGTGCGTTAATAAAGTATTCTGAAGAATATCTTGAACATGAGAGGGAAGGGGAGGGGGGCTAAGGCAGTGTTAAAAGGGAGCTACCCGGTTAAATGGGGAATGTTCAGGGCTAAGTTAGAGTTTCTGATGGAGGTTTGAGGTAAGGTGAAGTAAGGGTAAGGGTAAGGGATAAGCTGGGGGTAACGGAAATATGTAGGGGTTCTGCGGGAGGTAATATGCTGTGCTAAGTAGGGGTGACGGATAAAGTGATAAGTCGATGGCTAGCCGGGGTAACAAGAGAGATCAGAGGCAAGCTCGGGCAACGGGGAAGGAATGGAGGGGTTGTGGATTTTTTACAGGGACGACCATGTGGAGAGAGGTACTGCGGAGTGTAATCTTGGATAATGAGGAAAGGTTCGGGAATCGGATACCATGAATGATCAGATTAGCTCGATAGGGCCTGGCCCAGAAGAAAATCAATTTCAAATCTCATCCGAAAAGATTTTTATTTTATCAAATCACACATGGCTACACTATCCATTATTATAAATACCGACTTAAGAACAATTACATTTTACATTCTAACAGAATTAGGTTCCCAAATAATGAATATATTTGATAATAGTAAACAAAACAGCTCAAATTGATATGATTATGAATACTGATACATATATTGATAGGTTTATAATGTTTGGCAAGTATACTTATATATAGATGTTTTTCTTATTTCCACAATAGTGTAAAGCTTACCAGCTGAGCCTACTAAATAAATTAACTTAATTTTTAATGTCACAATATACAAAAACTAATGTTTTAATAACCTGCCTCAGTCTGCCCCGACATTTGAATCCGAAACTACAGCTCGGCATTTACATGTGATGACCATAATAACATCTTTACGAAATGACCTACTGACAGCCATGCACACGTATAAGTTGACACAGTGATTTAAAGCGCTAATGCATGTGGCTATGTCAAGCGCTATCATAATGCTAACCTTATTCACATTAAGCACAGTCTCCTCTACAGAGGAATATAATATTAATAAACACACCAAAGGCGCGGTTGTTAGTAGAAACATCAGGGATAGAAGCAGGGAGAGAATCATGATTTTCTTAGCAGATTTCGCCATCACACTTTGAACACTGCCAATCGGATGAATTATGTTCATTGATGCGCGAAACCTTTTGACAATAATTGTATTTGATAGTATTAAAACCAGAAACGGCAGGGAGGAGTAAAGAAGTAAATCAATCCATGGGTTGATGATTTTAAAGTAAAAGTCAATGATCGCATTTCTTCCCTCGCATATGTATAGTGCCCGTTCGGTGGTTGGTTTTAGTCCACCAAGAAACTGCCACTTTAAAGTGAGTATTACACAAATGACGACGATCATTGCAAATCTAGCTCGTTTTGGAGTGAATCTAGTACTGGCTTGTTGTTGAAAGGAAACAATTAATGCTCTCTCCATGCAGCAAAGCGATAAAAACCAAGCGGAACAAACTCCTGGTAAATAAGCAAGCAAATACCCGACACTACATGTCATGAAATTCCCGAATTCTACTTCTAGCCTAACTTTCAGAAAGAAATACAAGCTGTTGACAAGCAAATACACCATGTCGGCAATGGCCATACCCAATAAATAGCTATATGTAGAGTGTGTTTTTGCGTTCTTCCATAATGTAATACCGGCTACAATATTTGACACAATTCCAATTATGGCTAATATGGGTACAATTATAGAATAGACTGTATAGTCAACGGTGGTATATGTATCCAGCAAAGCTCTCAATTCTGGAGAATATGTGGTAAGACTTTCTCCTGCTGTTGTCTGATTAGAGAGAGACATCTCATTGGTGTTGCTCTGCTGACAAACTGTCGAGAAAATTACTGAAATGTTTTACGTATAGTATGAAGCATATTACCGATTGCAGAATATCATTGCGTAAATATAATGGAGTGAATTATGTTATTAGATCTGACCTGTGATTCGCATACAGCGGTTGACTTCCCGTCATTGCACAAGCGCGCTACAGATATGTATATGACAGTGACAGAAGTGCTCCTAGGTTCAACCATCTATCCAGAAACCTACGCGACATGTCCAATCTCCAAGCTTTAAGCTCCATAAAAATGTATAGTCCACTCTCCTTATTTATCAGCCTCCTTCACTATATCTAATAGAAACGAAAGAAAGAATTCCCCAGTGCTGAGGCCTGAAGTGCAACTAATCCGAACCTTAATGTAACATTATATTTTCATGATTGCTCCTCTGCTGCCGCACAGCTCTTTAGCTGGCGTGGCTGTATGCTTACGAAACAATCACGTGCTGGCCGACTGCCCAGTTACGCACGAGGAGTGATGGAGTTATCTCAGAGCGGGATGATTAGAGCTCATAGCGGGCTAGGGTTGGTGGTTAACATATAGCAGGTGGGGTTAGCTGAAAACTGGAGGGTTAGTGGTTTACATATAGCAGGTGGGGTTAGCTGAGAGCTGGAGGGTTAGTGGTTTACATATAGCAGGTGGGGTTAGCTGAGAGCAGGAGGGTTAGTGGTTTACATATAGCAGGTGGGGTAAGCTGAGAGCTGGAGGGTTAGTGGTTTACATATAGCAGGTGGGGTTAGCTGAGAGCGGGGCTTGTGTAATAATGGTGCTGCCGTCTGGGGACGGAATCATTGATGGTTTGTATACCAAGAGCGTGAGGGCTGGGTGACAAGAGTGAGAGGCAGCTACCAACTCAGTTGGAGTAGGAATAGGAATATAATACCAAACCTTGCAGAACGAAAAGCGTGTCATCCGAATGATGTACGACGTTAACTATGAGCAATCAGGCAGCACTGCACAGATCCTTCTCACTGCTCTTCTTGTGAATGTGCGTCAGAGAATTTAAGTGTTAATGTGAATCATTGTTCATGCCCACTGTAAAGCCAGGGCGTTTGTATTTTCTCTCAATTGGCGCCTGCGCAGATCGCCGATTATCACTTTATATAATCTATAATTTATATTTCTAATCCTGTAGCCAGTTCGAAAGCAATTACCAAGCATTTGTATGGAAACACACTATGATTAACTGAGTTTTCATCCTATCACATCCGGCGTTGGTCATATAGTGATACAATGAAATAGATGTGTGCACGTGTAATGGAGCTGCTCCCTGAAATGTAAACCTAATAATGATGCACTATCTAGAACGCATTTCGGAAAAATCCGGGTTTTTTTATCTCATAACAATAGCCATTGTCAAATGATCACGACAATCAGATGAAACGCTGTTATGGGATACGTGGCAGAGCAAGTATAATGGTGTTGTATATATCAGTCATGAGTCCTCATATCACCAGGGCGCTGGCTGTCTATATTCACGTCTTCACCTTGAGTGGACCCGCCCATATGGCAGTAATGGTCCGGCCAACGTTAACGCATGCACGTACAAGGATAGTCGTGTAAGCGTACTAGTCTTTCTTGGTTAAAGTGAACGAATAAGAACATTGCATTGTAATAAAATCCTGCCCATGTCATGGTTATATGTAGATTTTCTAATCGAATTGACGGTCATTGCTCACGAGTTTCATGCGTTCATCTTTATAAGTGTCTAAAACACAGAACCTAGGCACATTGTACTGGACTGTTTGTTTGACCATTTGACAAACAAAAAAGATGAATGACAGGGTGACCAAATGTGATGGCATTACCTGTCTTTTCCTATCACCAATAGATATAACTGATGCTCTGTATGATTACCATAGATGGCATGAAGCAGCAGTGTTTTTCTGTTCCCGACAACATATTCAGATTGCTTTCCTTCTAAAGTGATCCCGCTGCTTTTTCGCTGGCCAACAACAAACCGATACCTCTGATATAATATGATATAGGGACACTGTATCCGATAGGGGTTTATATATAAAGCATACACCCCATACCTGTAGTCACCCACAATTGTTAACTTAGCATGGTCTAATGGGGTATGCATGGACAAAGGATGAAATGATGAATGAGAGAATGTACCGAAATCATGTGAGATAATAGTTGTATACATGTCCACTTGGAATATTATCGCTAATAGATAACCAGGGTAGGCATAAACCCATTTACCAATGGACTCCTGCTCTCCTTCTGATGATAATCCGTTAAAAATTGATTTTAGTTACAATTAAGTGATGGTCAATTGTATTAGTTGGTAGTCAAATTGTTTCCTGTGATGCTTAAGACTGACATTAGCATGAAATATTTCACTTCTACTTAAACCTCTTTCAGATTGTCTCAAACCCTACTTGTATATTGATGAGAATTTCAGGCTAGTAGGCTATTGTGAAAATTAAAAGTGATATTCAGCGAAAACTCATTAGATTGTATATATGTATCGACTTGTCTGTCAGTTAAATTAGGGGCTCCGATGGAGAGTGCCAAACTACGCATATATATTCAAATAATACTTACAAAATGTTGCTGCTTTCTCATTGTGTTAATTATTAATAGATTGAATAACTAAGCGCGTATATGTTCATATTTTTATACATTCTGTGTGTACTAGAAAATACCATCATAAAGCTCTTTAGATGATGTAGTGATGTGAATATTTTACGTTACATCAAACATGGAGAATAAACTGATTAATTGATGTAAAAAAACGGTAAAATCATGTAAACTATAGTATTTATGATGTGCGATTGACAAATTATGTAAAAAGTGTAAAGGCCAAGCTGGGCACATGTGCGCACGCTCCTCTCGTTTCGTATTGAGTTGTGAGAATGGTCCAATTCAGTCCACAATGCATTCACAACTTCTCAGAAAAGCATCGAATTCTCAGTGTACAGCTGGGGGAAATCTTATCCCTTTATGAACATGTTCCCCAGGTATCATTGGAAATCGAGCCGTGTCAATCTGTCAAACAATACAAGTAATCATACATGGCAATATTCTCAAATTATGACAAACATATCTTGTTAACTGCTTTAATCCATTCGTAATATGAAAATATTGGTATGTGTTTATGGATAGAAATCAATGTTAGCTTTACAGTAAAGCCACTCATTATAATAAAGCTACTGGGAGATGTGGATATGCCTAGATAAACGTGTTAAAGGGAGACATCATGTATTTCTGTGTTATTTGTAATCTGGTTGTTAACTCGATTAGACGTCTGATTAAAACATGACCTACCTGAGAAGCCATACTGAATTATGAATATAAATCCCTCTCGCGGAATCGACTGCCGGACACGTAAGAACCCTCACCTGCTGTGTATACTCTGTTTGATAACATCAACTTAAAGTAGGTATCAGCTTATACATATATATACTTTATATTCAAAGAGTATATGAGGTGCACAGTCTAGTTGTGTAAAAAAATAACCGGGCTAGAAGGACTTTAATACAAATATATGTCTAGACGTAACACATCAACGAGCACTAACGTCGTCGTCAGTGTATATGTATATCCCGGCAAACTTACTGATACATATCTCAACCTAACGGTTCATACTATTTCTTGTCACCCTATATAAGTATCAAAGAATAATCGCATCCATTTTCAATAGGAAAGACTTGATAGAGAAAACAAGTTGAAACAGTTAGTATCTTTTTAGTATTTTTATTAGACTTTTATCAAATACATTGATATTAAGCCACACACAGACGTTGTAATAGTTTTCAACATGTTAATATATATAATGTAATAAGTCGTCGGACTTTCCTGTGTGTAATAACTATCATAATATGTTATGTTATGAATAATATGATGATTGGTTGTGGAGGATAAGAATGGATGGCAGGACTGGGTGCGTTGGAGTGTGTTTAGGCAACTAGTCCGCGTCGTCAGAATCTGTGTCTATCTCCGCTTGCATCTCCCTCAGGACCTCAGAGAGTAGGTCCAGGTATCTCTCGTGTATAGGGAATACCTTTCGCAGGTAAACTCCCAGGTTGTCAAGCGCTCGTTTGTTTTTTGAGGTGAGAAGTGCGATCAGGTTGTCCGGGCTGCTGACTTCGCTTTTCCGGAACTCGGGTAGGATGTAGCGTTCCCGGAAGTCTTCATACCTGTCGCAGTCCATGAGCAGGTGTGTCTCCGTCTCCTGTTCCCCGCATGTGTAGCATATGCGTAGTTCCTTGGGGATTTCTGACAGTTGTATGATACCTGTGTGGTCAATGCAACAAATAACTTCATTCCATATAAATAATTAATTTAATGTTTGTACAGTGCAGGTTGTCAATGAAAAAGGTCGCACAAGTTCAACAACTAAATATTTTGTGATTATATTTTCAGTCCGCAAATAAAGGTCAGTTTTCCGGACCATTGTTCACCCAGAATCTGAACTTGCACCTGGATAATAGAAAAATGGGACGATCTGTTTAGCGTTAATTAATCCCTCTCCGCAAAGCAAGTTTCCAATCAAGATTTATAATTATATGCCTCGCTATAGCCAAATTCTTCCTTCCTCGACCTATCAGCCACTCTTGACCTTTATTACTTTTGAAGACCACTGCTTAGTATCTTATCATTCTTTTCAACAAAATCATTTAATTTGATTATTAGAGTATCCCATCAAAAATAAATTGATACACAAGTTTCATTTTCGAATCATAAACTGTATAGACAATCCGCTTAGCTAAACTTAGATTTGACTTCACTAAAAAAACCAAAGTTTAAAGTGTAAAATATCCTTGGATTAAAATCTCATCCACATAAACCTCCTGAACCATTTTTTTATTATTTTACAACAAATTTTGCAAACAATATATTCATTACAAGTAAATGCGTATGCATATTGTATATTTAATTTTTTATACTATGCATGACAAATACTTAATCTAAATTATACATCAGGGGAGATATATATATTTATGACTACAATACGCCATTTGACATTATTAGTCACACGGCATTATGGACTAAACTCATGAAGATCGGAATTAAGGGGAGAGTATTTAATGCGATACACAACATGTACCAGCAAATGAAGGCGCTGATAAAAAACAGTAGGGGTTTCCTGAGTAGCAGCTTCGACATCCTAATTGGTACAAAACAAGTGGAGAGCCTCTCTCCAATATTGTTCTCCTTGTTTATTAGTGACTTGGCCGAGTACTTGGACGCGAGTGATTAGTTCCGTAAAAACGTGCCCGTTATTGACTACCTGCGAATATTTTTATTAATGTTTGTGGATGACGCATGCGTGCTTAGTGAAACCATTGACGGGCTGCAGGACGGAATGAATCGGTGGAGACTTACTGAGACATCTGGCACATGACAGTTGATGTAGAAAAAAACTTAGACAACCATCTTTGGTGTTCCCGTACGAGATTGTATGGTACAAGGGTATTCCGAGACAGTCACATGCGTTAACTACATAGGGTGTGGTTCTCTATGACAGCCATGTGGGACCTACATATACAGCACTTGGAGAAAAAGAGTGTGAAAGCCCTACACACATACAACTGGTACGCATACACGTACGACTTCTCCCTATCACAGCACATCCGTCTCTTTAATAAAATAGTGGTGCCAGTGATAAGCTTCGCAAGTGAACTGTGGGATTATCTAAAATGTCCAGGCATGGAGAGACTGCAGCAAAACTTCCTTTAAAACATCATGAATGTTTAACGCCAGACTATGAACGGGTTTGTTTATGCGGTTACTGGTCGGGTGCCGTTACAACAAATGAGGACGTGCAACATGATATTTCACTGGGCGGACCTAAAAGCAGTGGTGCAGACAAGATGACCGAGCACATCTATGAAGCCATGAAGAGAAAAGCAATAGCCAATTCCTGGCCCATGTAGGTGAAAAAACCATTACTAGATAAACAGGAGGGGAGAGTTACTGGACTGCTGCCGCCGTAAACAGGCCAGAGTGTGTGGGAGTATTCTGGGCCAAGATTCTAAAGTCAGCAAGGGAGGACATCGAAGTCAAGTTAAATACGTCCAGGAAATCAATCTGTTGTAATGAGCTGGATGTTGATGTATCCGCCGGTAAAATCGTGTGATTCTGCCATGCGGAAATAAAGACCACCAACATCGCCACGCTAATCCGGTTTGTCATGTGCAATCAACGTCTCTTTATCGAGACCGGAAGCTGGGTGAACCCCCGCATCCCACCCGTGTTGAGGAAATACACGGTATGTCACATGATCGACAACGGATGACTGTGAACAAGTGCGCGACTTAAGAAGGTACTACCTTTCAGACATTAAAGGCTCGAATCCTGAGAGTAGCGTAGGAACATATATCAGTAAATTACCATTATAACTTGGCCAGATTAGCTTTTAAGGAGGCAAACACAACTGGTAGTAGTTTCTCTGATAATGCCTAACTAATTTACAAGAACACGTAATTCTAGTTAGCTTTCCATGAATCTGTCTTTCGTTTATAAACATATATAATTCCCATGATAGCTGCTGCACAAATGCTCACACCAATCAAACCGTTGGTGAATTGGACTAAGGCAGGTGATGGTGTGCTGTAGAGAACAATGTGCCAGAGCTTATATTCTTCACTCCCCTAGTTGGAAGAAAAAGGCAGCCGCTGCAATTTTAACCTCTGGCAAATTTTGACTCAACATTCTCCAGCGCCAATTCTTTCCGCCACTACCGAGAATATATTCATTTCAAGGGTTCGTGTGGCTGGGTTTACCTTTTAGACATCACAGGGAGAGAACCGTCGTTTAGATTGAAGTAGCACTTTACATCGGTGATTCTATTTAAACAGGGTCCTAAATATGTATAATTCCTAATGTGTATCTCATGTCATATAAAATCTCAACAAAAAGTGCAACTTATGAAAAGCCAAATACAATGTATGAACATTATATTCATTTTTACAATAAACAGACCCAATGTGTACGAGCTACGTTGAGTACCCGGTCGTCGGTTTAAACTAAAATTCTAAAACGCCGACTCTTTAATACAATGCGCCTATAGTATAGCCCTGAGACGGGATTCCCAGGATAGGACTGGTAGGAGTAGGTGAGGTTATCGGGGCTGAGCAGCATCTCACAAACCGTGTGCTACGCGATTGGAATGGATTCGTAAATAGAAATACAGCTTGTTAAATAAAGATTAAGTTGAAATTACATCAATTTATCATTCTATTCATTTCACGGATTGAGAATGAAGATGACTTGTAACTTGATAACCTGTTAATAACACAAATCACTTCTAAATGACATATCTGGTCATAGACATAAGGTGCTTATTAATATTATAATTCTCGTGTCTAATTTCAAACCGCTTATTAATATTTTAATCTTCCGTATCTAATTGCAAGTTTTATATGATTATATGTGCTTTCTTTATAAATTTGGTGTTTATATATAATTCTTAACTTATTGTAGTATGTTTGATTTGACACCCGATAGATGTACTTTATATAGACATCGGTTTTAACTAGCAATAAGCAAACAGTTGTTGATCCGCACCAATCTTGTGCTCGGGAGTAACTCCTCTAAGTCGTTGGGAGTCTGTATCAACTATGTCGAACTATGCCAGTTTATAATTTTAGTCTAGACGTCGACATAGCCTTTAACTTATTACTATCGCGTACTTAATTATTTTTAATTTGAAATATTATGAAACAACGAATGACCATCCTTGTTTGACAATTGATATTATCACAGTTGTTGATAGATTATGGATCCTTTGCACAAACAAAATAGCTGTTCATTATGTAAAAATCAATATTTTACTAAAAATACGTTGACAAAGGATGACCAAGCTGAAATTAAAGATAAAGCTTAAGTAACTGTACACATTATTGTTACATATTCAGGATATTAGATATGGGATAGGTAATTGCTATATTAAAACAAAGACGCATTTCATCCGATATGTTTGGGACACACACAAGACGCCAACTGTGGATGTATCATGCAACCAAGCATACGGTACCGAATATTCTTCCGATCCGCATTATGTATTGGTTTTATTATCACAACAGGAGCTTTGATTGGCATTAATGTAAGAACTGTTAATACTACGTATGAACCAACGCTTGCAAGCTTAACTATAACCTTCACTCAGAAAGGTAAGCATTTCTGCTATCAAACTGCAGTAAGGCCGTATTACCATTTCTCTACTCAGCAGGCACTTCGTTCAACACCGTGATTTCTAACAATTTATTTTAAAACTTAGGTACCGTTTTACACTCCGATGTTAAATCCACGGTGGATCAGTCACTTGACGACGAATATTCTGAGACAAGTTTGTCGATTCATATGTCAACTAGCGGTGAATTTGTATCATCCGTCTAACTAATGGCACTGATGAGCTAATCTACTGTTGTGAAGAAAAGGACCTGATTAGATAACATTTTCTCACATGACCGCGTTGAAATTAAAAATATGATTCTAGTTATTTCATCATTAGACTGTATAAATAAACTAGAATTGCTATTCATTTTAGAAAATGTGTTCCATGCCGTAATCAGAGGGCCATATACTGTAACTTTGAATCACGCCATGTGTTCTTTCGGGAAATTGGTATTTATAACCACGGAAAGAAAGAGACAGGAAGTCGCCAATTTTACACTGTCTGAGATTTTGAAAACAGAGTGGCGAGAGACAACAGAATTATGGATTGGTGGAAAGGTTGATACGTCGGGTGTTCCCATAACCCCACAAGAAGTCAGTGCAGAAGGTTGGTTATACCCTAGTTTCAGAGTTGTTCGGTCATATAGTTGTGAAATACGAATGATCTCTGTCTTAATACATTATGATATTCTAGGCATATATCCAGTGGTTCTCAGCGACTGGGAACACACACGAAGTGACATGTTCCTGTATTCTAAAAGATCTGGTAATCATCTGGCTTCAGGATTTATATGTGCGAGAGACACTAATCTTAAGTAACGGCGAATATGATTAAGGAAGATCAAGGATTCAAGTACACACCCTTGTGGCTTTGATTATTATAGAACTAATGGTTTAACTAAAACTGTTATAATATTCAGTTTTGAATTTTCCAATATCTCTATAAATCTCATATATCATTTTCAATATTAGTTTGAAATCGGACTGAGCCATAAAATGAACTATGTTTTAATCATACGCATTTTTTTTTTTTTTAAATTCCTTAACCTTACATAATATATCTCCTATTTGATTGATATCAAGTGATGCCATTTTGAATGGATTAAATGATATAAGTTATAACAAGTTATTCCTCACAAGACAAGTAACATTCTATTTCCGGTAAATTCCTCGCCTCACTGATCAGTCATATTCTGTTGCCTCTAATAAATGTTGAAGTCAAAGTTAACAGTTGCACCCTTGTAGAAACAAGATTGTCTGATTTAGGCTGGGTTAAAAAAATTAAGTGATGGAATTTTACCTATTAGTTACCTTTGACAGTTAGGCAGGTAAGGGTTAGTGTTGAGATTGGGTTTAGGGCTACTGTTGCTGAACGGCAACGCTGTTTAGGGGTATGGTTGCTGGACGGGGATGCGGTTTAGGGGTATGGTTGCTGAACGGGGATGCGGTTTAGGGGTATGGTTGCTGGACGGGGATGCGGTTTAGGGGTATGGTTGCTGGACGGGGATGCGGTTTAGGGGTATGGTTGCTGAACGGGGATGCGGTTTAGGGGTATGGTTGCTGAACGGGGATGCGGTTTAGGGGTAGGGGTTCTTGATGGAGATTGGGTTTAAAAGTAGGGGTGTTGGTGCGGGAATGGGTAAGGGGTAAGGGGTTGGTTTGAAATGTAGATTACATTTTTATCTGCCATTGAAATATTACCCAAATAATGACGGAATCGAATGAAAGGAAATTGACAACTTATAAGATATCAGCTAATAATGATATTGTGAGTTGTATTTTTCTGGGTTACCTAGCACATAATCACACATGTCTGTTGTATTTTTAAGAAGCTAAATGCTCATCATATATCATCAATTGTTACCATTGGATTCCAGCGTTTCTCCGTCTGATTACAGTTTTTATAATACCTATGTAGACAACATTAGTTCTATTAGATATGAGTCAAACTGTTTATACATTAAGACGCGTTGAGGCCAACACAGTCTCATGACAGGAGTACAATCGATATACATAATAAGCATTTAAACTATCATTTTACGATCTTTGTAAATAAGCCTTTTTTCTGTACTAATGATCATTAACATTAACGTTAATAAACCGTTGATGCGTTTCTATATTAATTTTATTTCTTGATTAGGATCAGTGATGACAGCTCGACATTGACATTTCGTCACCCAGGCCAAATCTCTTCTAAATGATTGATTAACCGCCATGCACACGTATAAGTTCACACAATGATTCAGTATGCTGACACCTTCAGGAATGTCCTTCTCGATCAGAACTTTAACAAGTTCACATTTCATAATTGTTGCCACAGCCCAAGCTTAAACCAAGGATAATGTATCTCCGACCTCAAGAGAAAAAGGAAACGCAACATTGAAACAATGCCACCTGAAATTGTTTGTGACTATATTGTCAGATTTTCGGTGTGATTTTTATGGAAGAATACATGTAATTAGGAGAATGCATGTCTTGCCTAAACTTGTACTTACGTCATACATTGATTCTAAATACTTCTTATATCCCGAGCTCCACCCCACATCATGACGTGCCGAATCTAACCAGTTTAGATTATAATGTGCGGACTAATTATCCACACGTCAGCCGTGTACATAGTGATTTATACATGGTCAATGGATTGATTTTAAAATTACGCCACCGGATCCATCGCTATTGTCTTTATTTCGGGCAGATTGATAAACACAATTACATTGAATCTAATGTTCAATCTGAATATCTTTTTACCTATCACTTACCCAAAATAATTACAACAAAACTATCAAAATTGATACCAGCTACCATTATTACTGACCCTGTTTATCAACGAGGCTAAGTTACAATTTAATTAAACTGTTCTGGGATCTCGAATTGGCGCTGGCTCATTAAATGTGGATTAATACTTATAGATCTTATTTCCAGCAATGAAATAGTGTCGGAGAAAACGTAGACAGATGAAGTATAAGCAGTATGGCTTATATAATACGACATGATGCCAACTGATGGAGTTCAGATGGAGTCAGGGGAGAATGTCATAGTAGTATGTTGGTAATTGAGCGTTGCGAGTGGTACCAAATCAGACCCAGTAGATAAAGTTGTAAACAAATCTCACGATCAGTTCGTGGTGGCGAGGGGGAGGGGGGTTTGTCTGATATCTACATCTATTGTTTGATGCATATGTGCGAGTGAACGATCCAATTATGGGACGAACATGACTGACTGGACTGAAGGAACTGGATAGGTGATAGATCGATGTCGTGTCGGGTTTAATGGAACTAGGAGTCTGCAACAGGGCGTCTATTCGCCCAGGTCATCCTGCAGCGGTACATGATGTATAGCCTATGGGGACTAGTACCGTTGCTTATTCCCGTTGTTCTATGGAAAGCCAGCGACACATTCCTACCTCTTTACAGCCCCACTCCACAGTACACGCCCCCCCCCCCCCCTCTGTCTCTCTGTCTCTC
>JAXGGS010028003.1:7139-24672 GCA_035585475.1 Armandia brevis | reverse complement strand
TGTTATATGTTTATTCTACGTAGAACTGCAAGCAAGCAACACAATAATTACAATTACCTTAACTCGGAATATGCTTGTGAAGGTGCATAAGTTTACTATAGAAATACATACTAGTATCTGTGTTAAGGCCAAAATACTGTATATATAAGAAAGATGTTAACCGTATAGGAAGCGAACGTATGGGATTCATAAATACATCATTTGAAACTAACCTAGTTGGCTCTGTTAGGATTACGATATGGTTTCCTGACAAGTTCCAGATTAATTGTGACATTTCAATTTCATATTTTGTGGCCGAAGGTGATCATGAAAGGGCAAAAATATACATAACAAATAACCATTGTTGAAACTGCCAATAAGATACTACTTCAGTTATCGCCCATGTCTGAGTCTTGTCAAACTATATAATAAGTAGCTGTTGTTACCCGCGCTGCGGCTATTGCTACTACTCCTCTAACATACCCTTTCCCCAGAATGCAAAGTTATCCTCTGACACACCCATTCCATATAACCCCCCCCCTTCCGCAGCACACACACAGTTATCCTCTGACACATCTGTTCCCTGAGAGCTCCCCTCCCCTCTACAACACATATTAAATTATTGACTGATTGTCAACACACCAATTCTCTGGGACCTCTCCTCCTCCCTCCCCTCTGCAACACACACCAAGTTATCCTCTGACACACCATTTCCCCGAACCCCCACCCCCCCTTCACACCAAGTTATCCTGTGACATACCCATTTCTTGAGAGCTAGCCTCACCCCAGCCCCTCGCAACACGCACCAATTTATTCCCTGACACACCCATTTCCTGAGAGCTCCACCCTCCTCTACAACACATATTATATTAACTGCTGGTCGTCAACACACCAATTCCCTGAGACCAACCACCCCCCCCCCCACCCCTTTGAAAATGATATCCTCTGACACACCCATTTCCAAGAGTTACCCCCACCCCAATGTTTCGCAACACACACCAATTTATTCCCTTACAAATCCATTCTGTGATTGCCCCCTCTCCCCCACCCCTTTGCGACGTTCCCACACTTTTTACAATGCATAAACATATTATTCAGCAAATTTCATAAATTTTATTACCCCCATCCCCCCTCACATTTATAAAAGAGGGGAATTCTTATTCTCTTTTTATCAAGACATTTGTCGTTTTTGGAATAAGTCCAGGAAACGACAAATATGCTTTATGAAAGAGTACTTATCCTAGTGAGGAAATGAGCACATATTGGTCCATTTGTCTCCAAGATTGTGAATTTTAAGGTGGATTTCACCTTTTTCGCACTTAATTTGAATCCAGACAGGGCCGAGGACGCACTAAAGTATGATACCGACATTTCTGTCGACTAGAAAGTCCAAGATTCCCCCCAAACCTCCCGCAAACGGTACCCTAACTTTTCGCTTAGCGAAATTATATATAAGATTAGTATCATGCAGTTTAGGTTAACAACAATACAAATTTACAACAGCAAGCATATGACTATTGATCTTATAATTCTCCAATAACATTCACACCCATACATATATATGTAATCTTACTGGCTCAAGAAAAAAAAGAATCTGGTTTATTACTGGTAAATGTACATAGATGCATTCGTAATGGTAACATATCACATTGTTTTAATTTCCGTAATGTCTTATTTTATAATGGATTTATTTTCAGATATTCAGAGCGTCCTCCAATCTATATCAACGTGGTGAGGGATCCAATAGAACGACTGATATCACACTACAGCTACCGAAAGTCCGGGTCATCTAACAAACCAGTGGCACCATCTGATTCACAAACACAATTTATAAATATGGTGAGTACACAAAACATGCGTGATAATTCGAGAAATACAGTATGACATATTGATGCATATATGTATACTTTGTAAAATTATTATCAAATCATTAATTTTATTATCATCAAATTAAGTTTGACATTGCAATGTTTCCGGATGTAAGAGGAACGCATGCGCTGTCTGTCTCGGAAAAATTACATATCCTGATTCCTAAATTAAAGTTTAAACTTTTTAATTTCATATATCAGACATTAGATGAATGTGTGGAGAGGAGGCGCTCTTACTGTATGGGAAGCTACCAGAGGATACTGCCGTATTTCTGCGGACTTTATCGCAATTGTCGGTAGGTTTAGTAACATTTAGGCCCCATAAAATTAATAAGTGGGAAAAAGGGGACGGCAGGTTTTTTATATCATTATTTTTGAAGAATTTTGCATCATTGTTTTTAAGCATTTTAGAGGGGTATGTTTTTGTTGAACAATAAAGTTTATCATCAATGTTTAGAGATCATTGTTAACATGTTTTTGTGTCTTTTTTTATGTTGAGATTAGGTGTCCTATGTTTGACACAGCGTGGTTATCACACTGCTCAGCTAGTGATGCCACTTGCGGTCACACCTGAATGACCCACACCGGTCAGATAGTACTCCCAGCGGATTAATGTAATTGGTTGAAGATCATTGTTATATCTGCCACATGTTCTAGGAATTAACCACCAGTATCCTAACGTATCTATTCGAAATTTAAATTATTAGTTAGTTAGGAACAAACCTTCAAACACTACAGATGTTGTACTTTTGTCGATCGCACGTTAATAAAGTATTCCGAAGAATATCTTGGACTTAACCAAACAAAAAAGAGGGGGCGGGGACTGAGAAACAACTCATTAATCTTATATTGCCTAACATTAAGTATGGTATAATTCAGACCAACCACCATTCACTGCTTAACCTGATGGGATAACAGTAAACATTTGATAGAATGAATCGGAAATTCATTAATGGATCTTATTTTTCTCCAAACAAAATCAAATATTAGCCCAATGGTTAATTTAGCGCTTATTCAAATTCGAAATGTTTTAACGGCTTAAATTGGTGTGATATCTGTATATATCTAATTCAAATATAAATATCCATATAGTTGATAACTGTGTTTCTTAAAACTTCCTTCTTGTAATATTCGAATCTATTTTCCATGTTGTCCGACAACAAAAAGCACAAGTGTAATCTTCATTTCCAAATCATTAACACATTTATTTAGGAAGGTTTATATTTGCAGAGATGACCAAGGAGGCACGGACAGGATGCTTGCCCGAGCTAAGCGCACAGTGATGGAGAATTATCTGGTGGTCGGACTGACGGAGGATCTGCCGGCTTTCATGGAACTCATGTCACTTTTACTGCCACAATACTTCGCCGGCGCTGCAGATATCTACCACATTATAGGTAAGCTATAATCATATGATACAGGTATATGTACAGGTACGAGACTGGTTCACAATAACAATACAGGATACTAATAAAAAGAAAGGGCGGGGCCTGAGAAACAACTCGTTCATTTTATATGGCCACATTCGTGCTCGACGCAGAATAAATCATAGGCCAATCTTGCTGATCGGTCAATTAGTTTGTTACCCGTATCTAATCATTCTCGGTTTTAATCCAGTGTTACAAAAAAACAAAATATTAAACATACAATGGCAGAGTACTGATTATTCTTTTCAGAATCTCGGCTTAAAAGCGAGACAAAAACTGTCCAGAAGGAGGTGATAAAAAAGACAACCCGACAAATTCTCTCCAAACACCTCGCTGCTGATTATGAGTTTTATCGTTTTATAAAGAAAAGATTCTACGAGCTGTTGAATGTGGCGAGAAGGCAGGCGGCACCAACTAGTGATGTCTAGTGATCATTCATGCAACTCAATGTCCGTCAATTTAATCTGTTCTGAATGATTGTTTTGATCGCACAATGTTTATGACCTTCAGTGATACTGTACTGCTGGCATCCAGGATTATATAATATATCTTCATAATTCTCTCCTTTATAAGATTATACTGTGGTGTTTCTTGTTATATAGAAGTTAATATGTAACCTGAATATTAAGTTGAACAGCATCAAACAATTCATCTCAGTCACTCAAATACATCGGTCATTAACAGCGCTAGTAATCAAATTTATAGACATGCTACTATTGGTAGTTGATAGTAGTGATATTCATGTAGGAAGTAATGAATAATGAAAATAACAATCTTCAGTGGTAGCGTGACAGTAGTATACTGGTTCGGTAGAAGTTCTCATGTCAGTAGTGCAATGTCAGTGTAGTGTATTAGTTGTATTTAGAGAAGGTTTGCTGTAAGTAGTAATGTGCTTTAGTAATGCGTCAGTAGTGTTAAACGAGCTAGTTGCTGTGATGTAAGTAGCATGACTGGAGAGAGCAGTAGTGAACCGTGGCATCAGTATAGATCGTGACCGACATTTTTTATTATTAAATTGATTTATTATTACTTTGAACCAGATGAGTGCGTTTACGGATTAATATGCAGGTAACAAAGTATAGTATTGTTACAGATTTACAAAGTAAGTGATAAAAATGCATATTATTGCACTATTCTCGCACCATTGTTAATAAGGGTGCCTCTTTTGTATTTAGTGAGAGTTTGACTCTTTGAAAGAATGTTGGTTTGGCGAGGTAGTTTTATTGTATGGACTGCATCCACGTTGTAGATTCGAAATGCATCGTACATAGTTCATATTTTGGTACAAGCAGAACGCATATAATTATGCCCATAATCCACTTCGTACGTGAACCGATAACATGATATTTGTTGATGTCGTAATATCATCACACTGAAAATATTCTTGGAAAATGTTGAGTTAGAATTCGATCAGAAAACTTTGATCAATGAAAATACTATTTTAGATACCGATGGAGAATTATCTGCATAACATATTTGTCAGAATCAGATTCATTCTGACCGATAAAACAACGCATGTTATTTATTAATTATTATTAATTTTTTCGTATTAACGTCACATTAGCACAGAGGGTGTAAAAGCAAATTCAAACAATAAGCAAAACGATTCAAACTTGTTCAGACATTGGATAACAGATCTAAATCACTTTACAAGCTGTCTAACGGCAATACTTCTTTATTAACATAATACTGTTGGTGCATAATGCTTAGGCAATGGCAATCGAGCAAACGAGATTTCTAGGAAAACATTTAATATCATTGGTGGCAAAGATGATACAGTGCTTCAATGATTACTCGGTGTTTAGATCAGTAAGATAAAATCGATTATAATTGTATATATCATATATGTATGTATAGATATCACAGCTGTAGGATGACGACGCACATTTTATGTGCTAATAAACCTCTAACTACTAATTATGAATATATAATGCATACCAGATGTATTCTTTCATAGTGGAAACAGTCATCCCCCTCGGAGAGGCAAATTTCCCAAGGTACATCATATCATGACGGCAATCAATGAGATCTAGTTCTGAATTAGTCTATCAAGAACGATTAAGAAATTTATGTTTGAACTATTTAAATCTAGAGCGTGTCGAAAATACTGAATAACTTTAAGGTCACCACAGTAAAATGTAATATAACTCTATATTTTCTGTGAGGAATACATGTAGTTGTTCCTGGTACCTCCTGATCGTACAATATGTTCAATTAATTCTTTGTAATATAACTGTATATAAATATATTATGATTTTCCTCTCTGTGGGAAATACATGTAGTTAAGCTATACAAGGGTTCCCTTCACTATAAGGGATAAATGTAGTTGTTTCCGATACCTCGTGGTAAATCATTATTTATGGGACTTGGACCTTGTATTGGGAGTACTCGACCTGGTCATCATGGCCGTCATACGGTGGACACTCTGCAACCCTCTCCCAGGTCTTCCACAGATCGGTGGGCCAGTTACCCACCTCTCCCTCAGCCTGTAGGTGGAGAACGTAAATATGTTAATATCATACTATCTATACAGAAAAACGAACATTCTCTTACATGATGATTGTTTACGTTGAACGACTAAAATATCCATAATGTTGAATACCATAATTACATCGATTTTCTGCAACATTTTTTAAACTGAAATATTTTGGTATTGTCACTTTAAAATTGAAGATTACAAATTAATAACAAACTTCTCTCTATACATATTTGAATTTAGATCAGAAAAAACTACGCAGAGAGAAGTGGACACATTTTCTCTACACGCTGAAGAGCGGTAAGCTATTACCACCTTTTAACGAAACAGAAGGGCAGTTATTGTGGGTTTGTTCGGTTTTATCTGTTAAAGCCATGTTTGCTGATTGGACTAACCTGCCACTGAAGATCCTTCTTGAATGGAATCTCCTGTGGTAGCTCTGTGGTGGTGGGGAAGGAGTAAGGACCAGCGGGGTCAGCGAGTTCACTGGACCACTGTGAGGCGTACATCTTATCCGGGTGTGTATCATCATACAGCAATCTAGACAGACAAACAATCATTTCTCATTAATATTCTTGGTAAAACAATCTACACCAACAAACAATTATTTCTCATTAATATTCATGATAAAACAATCTACACTAATTAACAATTATTTCTCATTAATATATATAGTAAAACAATCTACACCAATACACAATTATTTGTCACTAATATACATGATAAAACGATCTACACCAATAAACCATTATTTGTCATTAATATAATAGGCCATGCACGTGTGTGTGTCGTCACACAGTAACCTACACGAATTAAGTTTCATTGATATGCAGCCCATACATATACATTTTACATTGTGTAGTTTTGTACATATTCTTGCAGCGTGAAAATACTAAAATAATATGCATTAATGAGATTGGCCGCAGCATTCTTCTAAGGTCTTTTTAATAGCTTTGACATCAATTATAATATATCATAATATATCCACCAAACCTTCGATGAAGTGAAATTCTGATCAAGAGGGGTTTGTGATATTGTCCCCTGATTAAGTTTTGTTTTAACTATCAGATATTTACCGTCGTCCGTATGGTTTATCTGCGAGGTATTTCATTGGCGGCCCGAGAGGATCGATGTACTTCCCCCTGTCGTCTTTCCTCACCACCGTCTCCCGGTAGACGGACGGGTACTTCTGCGAGTGGAAGGCGCCGGGGTTCTTCTGTCCGGTGGCCTCCATCAGACCGGTGGCGCCCCCCATGGGAGCCTGTGAGCTGCCCGGGGCCTGCATGCTGCGGTGGGGGTGTCCCTGCGAGTTCTGTCCCTCCTGTAAAACATACATACTCATCAAACGGTCGTACAAAAATATCTGCTAGGATCTGAGATGATAAAGCAATCAGTTTTGTATTTTTTCAATTTTTTTTGGGGAACTAATGCCACATATTGATATCACCAGCTTCAATTGCTATTAAATTAATTTATATATTACACACAGAGTTTACTGAGTTGGCTCATGTGTCTGATTAATAGATGTTCAATGTCGGAAGACAATTCAGAACAGGATTCATGCTCCAGTCCTAGTTATTATTCATTTGTTTTGAATTTGTTTCGACTTTTAAGTACAATCGATGGGATATCAAGGGTCCATGCTCCCATGAATATCGAGGGGAATACCCTGCTAATATAAGCATTAGCTCGCATGAATACAAAGTACTTTTAAGGTTAATTTATGCTTACATTAATATCCGCGTATGTCGTGATCATATTACTAAATGCTTACATGAATATCGGCGTACACCCTGCTGAGGGGGGCACCTCCCATTACGTATGAAGCTCCTCCTGTCTTTGCTCCCATCTGAGTGGGGGGTGGGGGCATCTGAGAGGCCATACCCTACACGTAAAGATGACATATATAATGATTAGAGTGTAATGATTATAAGTCATCAGTACATTGGGCCGCATCATTATAACATAAATTATGTTAATCATTTTGTAATCCAATATTTCTTTATAAAAAACTTACGTTCGAATCTACTCCAAATAATCCAGACGACTCCTTATTCCTAGAATAATAAAATATTCGTTAATTTTATGCATCATTCCTGCTGCATATTTCATTATCGCGATCGGTTCTAAACCTCTGCGCCGCGCGAATTATCGTTCATGCATAATGTACGTGTTGCGATTTGTTACGTACTAAAAAAACACGTGATGTTAGGAGAGACGATCGTGTTACATTACCGCCATATAAAAGCTTATCATGATTAAATATCCAGTTTGTGACGAGTTAGACTAGTTTAATTTCAGTCATGTGGAGGTGCAAATAGTTGGTGCTGATACGCGCACTCACCGGTGAAACGTGAAAATTATTATACAACTCATTATGCTGATATTAGATAATTATAGAGTTAGATTTCAGTGAATGTGATGTGTATGTTACCACGAGCTGGCGTTCGCCCTCTGCGAGTCCCAGTGGAAATTATCCGAGTATTCGGTACCGAAGCCGGGCACGTGTTTCATCTGCGCCATCTTTGTTTCTCTGAGCGGGGGCGGGCGGGGGAGGATCGAGGGAGGGGTTCTGGTGAGTAACATGCACAGGTACAGGTGAGAACAATTACCATGGTTATAGCACAAATAAACATAAACACAGAACATGTACACATGTCAAATACTGAGTGAATTGCGAGTTAGACAGATAAAATATTCCAAATATAATAGCTAGACTGTCTGAGGCTTGACTCTAATCAAAATAACATGAATGCACATTTACATGTATCCCCCCCCCCCTGACAATATTGAATAGTTTACATGCGGTTATAGATGACAGAATATCATACATTAAGTGATAGCGCTACTTTAAAATGGACATATACATCACAGCTGGTTCTTCATATACACCTATTAACATGGGAAACACGCAGGTTTATAAATGTGGCATTTGCCTCTTTACGGCATAAAATGCACACGGCTTTGTCGACGAGTATATGATACGCGTATAATTTAACGTCTATGCGGCATGTGTGTACGGCACATTAAATTACACGCGTATCTTATACCGACCCTCTATACATGCTAACGGTGTCCATATCCCCATGATTAATGATTATTATTATTATCAGATGTTGATTAAGCTATAGAACAAACAGATCAAAGTTGCGCCTACCTTACCTAGACTAGCTCACCTGGCGATAATACAGGAACGCTGCTTGTTTGCGTCTTGGTAACGACCTTCACCCGACCCAGATCGATACCAAGCTGATCAGCAGGGGTGTATCGATCGGTTAAGTAGTACTAGATACGGCGGTTCCGCGCATAAACGCGAACACACTACTCGCACACATGGTGGTGTAATATCAACACGGTTCTAACGCTTTATTGCGGCTAATTGAATTTTCATGATACTGAGTAAGTTTACGCTGTAGTCACTGGACCCAAAACTCGTATTTATACATATCCCGCTAAGCTAAACACGTTATTATTGGGAGTTGTTTCCGCGCTAATTCACATTCATGAATGACTTGTGCAGATTATATCTATATAGGCCCTATAAATATGATATAAATATATATACGCCGGGATACCTAAATGTACCCAGCCATGATATGACGTTTCTGTCACAGTATTAATATCTCAGTCTCCTCGTTGAATGTATACTTGTTTAAATGACTTGCAGGTTGTGTTGATGCGACATCACCCGCCGGGACGTTATGACAACGTCGTTAAGCACTCGCGTTACCTCACGTTGACGTACAGAAAGAAATCGCAAACCCCTGAAGTAGAGTTTATGTACAGAGCTACAGAATAATACGGTCATAGTGATCTTTCCCCAGAATCGTGGCAGGAGTTTGGACAGAGGTGACAATTATGATGAAATATATTAAACTGATTCTAAACAGCGATTGTGGACCGAATATATAACAAGCGTGTAACATTGCTCACATGGCTTTAATAGTGTTCATTTAATTTCCTCGCCACTTGAGGACCTGGGGCATAATCTTATGTTTGAGCTATAATTTAATATAATTCTATATTTATAACAGTCGCTGTGACTCTGGCGTTCTAATACTTACAACATTCCTGATGTACTACTTTCAGGATGTCCGAGGACTACTCACTGTTTATGACGTACAACACAAACCGCTTCAGCAGATCCCCTAGCGGCGACTCGTGTAACCCCAACTCCTGTCGCCAGCAGCGTCTCTGTATCCTCTCCAACTCCAACTACGACGTAGTACCGGTACTGCATCAACAATCCGCAGTACACTACTCCCACGACTACCACCATGTCACCAACTACTACTGCCACCACTCCCGGCGTCTCTGGTGTTTATCACTCATCAGGGAAAATGTTCAATGCCCATCGGTAAGTCGAATGACAAAGGGTTGATAACCTGGGAAATCAGCTAGATGGGTGAGATCAAACAGACCTATGGATCAAACAATGATGTAGCCACATATTATTTGGTGTATGGCTTGTGCTTAGAAACATGATGATGAGCCATGGAAGACTCAATCCACCGGGATCAGGGGTATTGACTTTCTTGGCAGGCACCCTCTCAGGGTAAACATTCTTGAAGTACTCAACAATAGGCATTCCTCCATTGACATATGCTCAACATGCGGCACCTGCTCGAGCTCCCAAAACTCATGCAGTTGACTTTCTAAGCTGGCACTTATGCTGATTGAACTTGCTGCTGAAGCCTATTTCTGTACAAGTGTATGTTTCATGTACATGTAAGAAGAGGCATTTTCTTTAACATGGTACCAGATTTTACCATCCCATTTATCTTATCATCATGTCAGGTACCTGTAGGTTGAGCATGTCCACATCTCTTATACCGCCAACCTAGTGGGATTCCTAGTTCTGTACTAGAGTCAGTTTCATAAATGTGTAGGAGTACCAGGTGGTTTTAGCTGTGTACCAGTTTATATCATTACAACTCCTCTGTCCTCCTGTCAGGTACTTACCTGTAGGGCGAGCTAATCTACAATTCTTCTACCACCAACCTCCCTACCACCAAACTCTTCTGCATAGTTATGATTATTGTCTCTATCTATGCTGCTGAAATTCCTCTTATTAACTATATTCCATGCATATATAGAGTAAGTCAGACTACAGCCCCCCCCCCCTCTACCCCCCCCCCCCACTAATACGTTCAAATCCACATAATGTCCGTTTATACCACCTCAGTCCGGCCCTACAGACATACTACTTAAACAAGACTGATACACATTGACCCTCGAAATCACCAAAATCTGCCTGTTAACACAGCTTTATATTCATCCCATCTCTTTGTGAAATTCATAGATCCAGTCTAATGTTATTTGAACTTTTGAATTAAATGGACGTTCCCTGGAGATCAAGGAAACACCATAAAAGATGTCCAGAATGAACTCGAGGGTTCCCTTGACCTCCTCAAACAACGAAACTGACCTGCTGTCATTGCAGCGGACCTCTAGGGCTTGGTGGAAGATAGCACTCCCAGCTAGGTTTTGGGTGGCGGTCTTAAGGTTGGCCAGAATATGCTAAATATCCTCATAGGGTTGCACTATTTTATTTCACATTGAAGAACATAGCCTTACGTGGGTATTACTCAGGTCGACCTCGCACAGCTTATATATGTCATACATTACTGATGACATCATTATCTTAATCATCTAGTTCTTCAGATGATGCCCTTACACAAATATACGGTAATGATTTAACAAACCCTTGTGCGTGTCAATGTATAGATCTCCCTTAGCTCCCATGTTGAAGTATAAACATAGAGTGGAGAGTATTCCTTCTGCAATGTAAGTGAACATTAACCAATTCTTCAAATTGCAAGTGTCATGTACGAGCATGCCACAATATGCCATAATCTAGTCATAGTTCCACATAACCTACAGGTATTATTGAGAGCAGCGATTTGTATTCGGAAGGACTATAAAAGCAATCACTTGACACCTAGACTAGCTTCACTAGCATGGTAAAATCTGGACTGTCAGGTCGGGGTCGATAGCTGTAGCCAAAAGTGACTTTGTGCAAAGTTGTTGCAACCTGGTAGGGATTCTGGCTGTTGGCTTCGATTGCTACTTGATCGACATTGCGGGTGAACTTGCGTTTTGTTCTGTCTATTGGAATGCGCATGGACTTGTGACTGTGGGCTAGTGAGGCGCAATGAGGCATCGTATCTAGGATTATACAGACATGTCATCTTATCTATAGTTGTATACGGATGAGGCATTTAAAAAATATTTGTCCAATTAAGTAATTGATTCATAGATATAAGACAATGGTTGTTTACAAACATATACGGTTAGATAGAAGTGTCACATTGAGAAAACAAAATTGTGCCTTACAGAAATAAGTTATTTGGTATTGATTAACACATTCATTTTCAGTACAGTAGCCATTGAATTTGCAAATTAATGAATTATTATAGATATCTGTTTCTTTATCATAAATAAACAGCTGAAAATCAAGTTCATATTTGTATGCATCGAATTAACTGCTGATTCTCAGGCTTTAATAAGTGTCAGCTTCATGTTCTTGTAGGAGTTAAATCTTCCTTTAGCATGATACCAGTTGATACCTTTCGGGTTTTTCTGATCTCCTGGCAGGTACTGACCTGTAGGGTTAGCATATCCACATTTATTCCACCACCAACCCCCACCACCACGCGAGCTTGTGCAGGAATACCCACGTTGCAGATCATTGTCAATATCTAAGGTGCTAAACTTCATGTTATCAACTGTATTTTCCCGTGCATTTATAGAGTTAGTCAGACTATCCCCACCGGTACTATGTGTATCATACCCAGATATTGACAGTTGAAATCCTCCTGATTCTGGCCCTATTGACATATTACTATAACCAGACTGATACACCTTACCCCAAAAATCTCCAAAATCAACTCGTAAACCAAACTTTCTAGTTGTGGTAATATTGTGCAGGTGTTCTAGCCCTAACCAGAAATCTCCCTGTGGATGACCAAATCCAGCTTTATATTCAGCCCATCCTCTTATGAAATTCACAGATCCGTCGTGTCTCTTCAGAAATGTGACTTCATCCATGTTCTGCATTTCTGGGCATGCGGTAGTGTCCATGTTTGAGTTTCCTGCTAAAAGACAGCATATTAATGCATATCAGGTCATCTTAGTTTTACATCATGTTTTACAAAAAAAAAAAAAGGATTTACTGTTCAACAGAATTATAAGATATGCCAATATGGGTGTTAAGTTGAGATTGGAAATAACTAAATGTATAACCCACTTACTTGTTTTCCTAGAGATTGGAAATACAGCTTTCATAGCTGTTGTGGATTTGGTTTTTTTTGTCTCTTTGGCGGTTAACGTCACTACTGTTGATGCAAAAATACATTATTTATTGACAAAAGAAAAGTATATATTATCCCATAGAAAACATTATATTTAGTACAATGGCTACCATTATGTAATAAATAGTAATTCCCACTAATCTGCCATGTTCAAGACAAGGAAGAGACTTGGAGTTTATGTGCAGAATGAAATTATTATATTGTTTTAGAAGTGACAATTCTTTCTCTGAATGGTGTTTATCTCTGCAGGGTGCATTTAATTTTGCTGCTTATTGGTTATATTGACACCGTAAGCAGTATATTTTCACAGTCATTGACAATATAGCATTGCCTGTCATGCAATTTTCAGGGGTGAGACATTTTTCATAATGTGTGTCCTCATCATAAAACGCTGCTGCCGATATAAGTAATATTTGGAAAGCCCCTTGTTTTCCCCAGTATATATTCTGTTTGATAGATCAGTATCAGTATGGAAATATTAAGAATAATCCTGATTGAATAATTTCAACTGACCCCAGATAAATGTATTTACCTATATTTTCTTTTGTCTCCAAATCTGCCGAAACAAATGATAAGAACAAATATTTATATGCTTCATTTTCAAGACTTTATCAACATCATAGTTGAAACTGCCACCTATTTGATAGTACGATAGGAAAGTGATTTAATATCAAAATTTTAAAATTGACTAACCTGCGTTAAGGATGAGTATTACCAATGCCATGATCAAAAGTGATATTAGTCCAGCAATTCCATTTTTTTTATTTTGTGGTTGAATTTGACATTTTGTGGTGCATTCATCATCAATATTCGAATCCAATTCTGTTGAACTCTGAAATTACAGAAATGCTTGATGAAACAAGTAATGTTACTGCCCTAACACATAACGCTAACACTTTCTTATTCTTTAATGGTTTATTATGGTAGAATGGTCACCAAAACTATTGGGAACCAGCTGTATTTCTTCTGAATATGTTACCATGATATTAACATTTCTATAATTTCAAATGCACTCCTTTGCCTTGCCCTTTACTTATTTTTTAAAAAGTCAGCAACACTGCACCATGCAATTCTGTCATCTAAACAATCCCGATACCGGTATGTGAATTCCACACTGCAGCACATGGAATCCTCACTGCAGGTGCATAGATTACAACCAACCCCCTCCTATGTAGACATGTAGGGTATCAGATATATGCGGCTGAAAGGTGCATGCAATATTGTCAATTGTCACTTGAATTCCACATCAGAACATCTCTACTAACACTCCAATCAGTTTTTCAACTCAATGAATTCCAGCCTCTCACTCCATTATGCTGTTGGCTCAATCTACATCACAATGCATACTGCTTTTCAATGGCGTGTTAAGACTATGTGTGTCAGCAGGGTTTGAAGTCTATCTTTTCTTTGTGCTAGGGTAGTGATTTGAAGAGGAAATATGTGGTTACTTACTTGGTTAGGCTGTACTGGTGAAGGCTTTAGGACTCGTGCAGAAGGTTGCCGGTTTGTCTCTATGATGTCATCCTGATTGTTGTGTTTTGTCTTATGTGAGTTGACTGATTGATTTACCCGTTGAATCTGGTCAATAGCCTTGATTTCGGCAGTCTCTACCAACTTCTGTGGGTCCACGTATGACACTTCCTCTTGTTCTTTAATATGTATTTGGGCTAGGGCTAACTCACAGTTTGCTTCATTGATATGTTCTTGCTTATAAAGGCCTTGTCTCCTAGCACTTAACTCTTCTAGCTTACTGATTGGCATAGTTTCTTGTCCTTTGTTCTGCATTATAAACTACCTTTGTATAACTTCCACTGTCTGGTGGCTGTTGGTCAAACAATGAATTGGTGCTTTAACAGGTGCGTATTCCAAAGGCTAGTTTCAGGTAAAAGGTGAACTTATCTCGGTAGTATATTGCTAAGAAAGAATTATACCAAACAACAACTTGCCCAGGGGGCTACAAGTATAATATATGTAATGTAAAATATATTCCATATTATTGCTGATACCAGCAAATATATTTTACTTAAAAGGCAACAAAACCCAGATTTTTCTAGTTTTGTTCCTTTATGTTAGATGGTCTTATGTATTTGATAAAAATAATTTAATAAAAATAATTGGAAGATTACATATTACTGCTGATAATAGCAAATATCTTTTATTAAAAGGAAACATTACCCAGATTTTCCTAGTTTTGTTCCTTTCTGTTAGATGGTCTTATGCAATTGATAAAAATAATTGGAAGATTGACTTCGATTTTTACTCAGATTAGACCATTGTCCAATATTACTATTATCATTAAAGTTTAAGTCAGTGTACCTATTATATTGATGCTTGTGCTTCCTTGGTTCTCAGAGTAATTGTGATCAAGATTCCTGTAAACAATAAGTAATAAACTAAAGTGGTTTTAAAACTATCCAGCTTTACTCTTTGATATATCATGTTGAGGCCAAAATACTGTACGGGATAGTGTGCAGTTGTTTCCTCCGATTGAGAGTACATTTGGAAATCAGCTTTGTATTTCCTTAGGAGGATAAGGTCAATTTAAAACTGATCGATTTGATTAATGCACATTAGACAGCACACATCAACGTATACAAATTACCAATTATTTGGTAAAACTCAATCTGTTGTGTTTATTTTACAAGTGTGTTAATGATTATTAAAACAAATTTTTTCACTAATGGTTGCCTATTTTAGATTATTTTACACAGGAAGGTTGATACACTCTGACGCCAGGTTTCTGTTTCCTCATGGTTTCCAAGGATACATGAAATCATTATCCTGATAATAACTTTAAAAAGTTACTGCATTTAAATTACTGTAACAGGAGACCAAGCAGTAAGCAAGGAGTAATGTGCGGACCTGCTTAACTAAGACTGCTTAACACAGCCCCAAATTTTTTGTCAGAATGCGGGCTGAATGAGCTGGGCTCTGTATCATTGGGATCCCTGGGGAAAGCAGTGTAACAGGAGCTCTGTGAGTGTCACTGGGAGCGCGAGGGGCAGCAAGGTAACGGTAGCTAGGGGCACAAGAAGTTTCTTCCGGATAAGGATTTTATGATTAAATTGAATCAAAATATAGTTGAATAAAAGCTTTAAAATCATAATATTTAAGGGAATATTACCAAAATATAAGAAAATAGTAAAGAATTATCTAAAACACTGTAGAATAATCAACAATATGGTGTCATAGCTCAGAATAGTTGAAAATGGTGTGGATGATATTTGTAGTTGATTGGGAATTTCATGAAAATATTTCAGAATAAGTGCAGATATTGTCGGATATTACAAATATTTTAAAAATAGTTGCCTGATAAGTAGAAATGATAAATAAAATATTACAAAATTACAAATAGTAAGCACAAAATAGTATGAATAAGAGAGAAATATGCTTTTTTATTCTGAAATGATTGTTAATAAAGTGGAATAATTGCCAGATAATTGATAATTAACATCAACATCAACAATAATGATATGATATGTTAATGAACGATTTTTTTTAATTGAGAAAATTGCCCATAACGCCCCAAATGACTGTCAGCCTTTTCGCTGTATAGCTTTCCCTGATCAGCTCCCATGTTAAGATACTTTTAAAATAGAGTGGAGAATATTCCTTGTCTAATGTAAGTGAACATTAATTCGTTCTTCAAATTACAAGTGTCATGTACGAGCATGCCACAATATGCCATAATCAATGGTTGAATAGCAACTTATCTAGCTTTATACAAATGAAGCAACTTATCTAGCTGATTATTCAGATGTGGCATCCTCAATTATACTTGTTCCATAGCCTAAGTACTTCCAAAGAAATTTACAGCCACTTGATTTGAATCATGTGTATAAGACAATGGTTGTTTACGAACAGCTTTGTAGAAGTGTCACATTTTCACCTTCTAAATGAAATAGCTGGCTCAATTTTAAGGTATAGATATTTGAATCGTTTGTATATTTTTAAGATATTGTGAGCACATGTGATATCAAAACTATAGTAAATCATTGTTTTTAGGGAACAAACAAAATACATCTCATATTTCGCAAAACAGCTCAGTATAACATCAGCTTGCGCTGTCCCATTATTGTCTAAGAATTTCGCTCTCTTTGACCACAATTTCGACCTGAATCCACACAAATAGGCCCCAAATTCGGATAGCCATGCACCCATCCCATCCTAATAGGCCTCAATACCCAAGTGGGAATTTAGCCTTAGTGTGTAGCAATATGATTTAGACATACATTTGTACTATCTGACAAATAATATCATCATATAGCTGTTCAGTAATCTCATACACTTTACCAGTCCAGACAAACACATGCCCTGGAATGTTGATTGTGGCCTGAGACCCCGCATGATTTCTTCGCTAGTGATTCACACCAACATCTCTAGCACATCCTACAAACCACCTCTCTAACGCTGTCCATAAACCACCTCTCTAACGCTGCCCATAAACCACCTCTCTAACGCTGCCCATAA
>JAXGGS010027893.1:13628-24686 GCA_035585475.1 Armandia brevis | reverse complement strand
GTTAGGCTACCTTAGGCATCTGCTAAATAAACGTCTTACGTACTCGCAAACGTGTTTATGTATCACTATGTATTGGCATTTCAACCTTTAAGTTATTAGATTTGCTCGAAAAGCAGAATAGATATATGGCATTGTAAGTTCTAATTATTTTCCGTCTTATTTTTCTTCGTGATATGCTTCACTCTTTTTGTGATTATATCAAAGTCCTTGGCTCGCACAGGCGTAAACAAAAACGAGAGAAATGATCCATTGCTTCTAGCGACTTTTCTAATTTCCTTAGCCAAAGGAAAAATTGCCTGAAATAGATATCATATTATTCCTATTAATTGTCATTGTAGTTTTAAAATACAACACATATGAGTGCACAGATTTGATCAGAAGAGCAACATATTATAAACGTAGATACACAATGATTTAATTAAGGTTTTAAATTATATGGAAAGTTCAGCTCCGTCATGCCGCTGAATGTTAATATATATTACCTGAAAATATTATGAGCGCATCAATTCAAGTCTTTGAAAATATGAAATACGAATGCGGGATCTGTAATCCAATATACTAAGCCCAAATGTTCGATTCATAAAATTAATAAAGACCTATAATATTTGAATGAGTAGTTCACGAGCAGTGTCGATTGTCGATACACATAATTTTACACATACACGTCAACGAGGCAGAATAAATTAATCACATGCAATGGTTGAAGATACATTTGCCGGGGTGTTTCATCCAAACATCACGATCGTTATGATAAATGTAAAAAAACGAATCGTAAACGATTTTGAAATTGTTCGTTCTATCGAGACCTCTTACCACAGGAGTCGTGAAACTCACAAAGTGATACGTAATATTACTTACCATGAGAATCAATCCAATTACCAACACTAAAAGTACAAGAGTTTGACCTCCAGATCCTGATAAAAACGTCTGTACTTTTTCTTCGACGGGACTAAATGCAGAACTTGTATTAAGGGCGGAACTAGTCGTCTCTGTAGTGAATTCACTGGAGCCTACTGAAGTATCGAAATCTCGCACCGGTTCAAAGTCAGAGAAATTTGCTAATGTATTGTCGTCACTATTATTAATATAACTTGTGAAATTACTGTCTTGAGTATCTATTTCCATGGTGATGAAGGCGCCGCAACGGTGTGTTGTATCTCCAATTGAAAATATGTTCAAGCTACGGTATATCCTTGTTTGCCTTACCAAATGATACTGAGACACACTGTTTTACAACTTAAATAGGCCTAGTCATATACAAATGTAGCTAGGCACGGTCGTTTGCACTGCGCCATGCATGGTATAAAGAATTATTATAATCAACCATTATATTCTTAGCTATTCCTACCAAACAGACATAAACTATATGCATCTATTTTTACCCTTTCGTTACCGGTAACAACTATCATCGTGGATCAGATAACCTTGTGTGATTTAACGGATGTGAACACAAATATCCAGGACCTGATGACTGACTTTTATTATAGCAATTTCATTTTTTTTTTTCATTTTCAAAAATAATTGAACAATGCATAAATCGAGTTGATAGACTGATTGTATGAAACTGTATAAAATAGGTTAAACGTGATATTTGCATACACAATTAATTATCTTCAACATGAATTCACTTTGATTACTGTTCAGGCTCCCATATTACCTTACGACCATAATTGAGGGCACCGGTAATGGTTCGTCGCGCCCCGGTCGCGCAAGCTTCATATCTAACACTCGGGCTATTCTACAAAGTAGTGAAAATTACCAATTTATGATAAACTGTACACGCTTGCATTTTTTTATGGGGGTGATATGGAAAATTAAACGCAATTAATTAATGAATTCAACGTATTTAAAAAATGACTCAGAGTTGTATAAACCCCACGAAAAGACTAAATTTAATGCAAACCTTTCGGAAGCAAAGTGTGCAATTAAATTATTTAAGGAGAATATTACAAGCGCCGAAATGGGCAATGACGGAAACCATAATTGGAGGCACGGGTATATACCCACTATTTATTGATCAAGCTAAGGCTAGTGTAAAATACTTGAATAGACTGGAATCAGGAAGGACAACAAAATTAGTAAAGTGCGCGTTTGCTGAACAAAAAAAGATAGCCAAAGAAAAAGGGCAGTGCTGGTATAAAAATATGCTAGATCTCCTGGAAAAAGTAGGACTAAGAAAAGGTGCAGCATGTAAAGAGAGTAGTCTAGTAAGTAAAACGAAAGAAATATGGGGAAAAAGCTGGAGAAATAATATGGAGAAAGAGAAAGAAGGAGTAAAACACGGTAAACTAAGAACGAACGCAGAAATCAAACAAAATGTTGAACTGGAACTATACTTATTGGGCTGGAATAGAAAATTAAAAAGAGACTTCTTCCTATTTAGAGCTAGCGTACACAAACTGCCGATAGAAGTGGGTAGATATAAAAACATACCTATCCAGGACAGATCATAGCTGATCATGTAACTTCTTCAAAATTGATGGAAACGTGGGTGATGAGATACATGTGATGAACTGCACCGGCCTAGAAATAATAAGAAGGAAGTATAAAGTACGATAAATGAATAGAGATGAGATAATAAAAGCACTACGCAAACCGACAATAAGAATAATGAAATATGTCTCAAATATAATGGACATGCTGAAAGGAGAGGGTATAATAGACCCGGACTTGGTTGCTAGGAAACGATTAATTAAAATTGACCACGGCTACAGCACACAGAAGAAAGAACCAAGAAGAAAGAAAAGGACTTGAAAGAACTAGTCACATATATTATTATTATAAAACTGTTAAATTAAATTATACAAATTCAGATATCACAATGCACTGTATGAAAGTGACATGTTAGATATTAAATTTCTCTAATACGTCAAGAAAAAATGATGTAAATATGAATGAAAATGATATTTTGAATGTGAATGTATAACTCTTACCTAACAATTAATGTCTAACAAGCAGCAAGTTTATAGCTGTTAAGCACCCTGTACTTCTAAATGTCTAAGTTGGTAAATAAACTTGTGTTGAAATCTGAAATCTGAAATCAGTTGATAAGTTTGTAGCAGACGATTTATTCAGGCTGACGAAAACTGGGTCACATCTTTCTAAACGCAGTGTTCATTGGTTAGTGGTACTCTTCCATGGTTTATTCTGTTTCAAACTGAACGGAAGATGAAACGTGGAGAAATATTCATACTATAAGAGATTGTTCTTACAATTTCATCCAATCACAAGCCCCGTAATAAATATTATCTACACAGGAAGGGATCAACTATTATGATAATTGCGAATTTTCTTGGCCATGCATCTGTATCGATCGTAGAATTGCCGGCTCATTTCTGTGATCCTTCTGCTAGAGTTGTCATGTCTAGAGTGTAGCCGCTCACATGGAGGAACCTACAAGTGCTGAAACAGTTGATGTGGAAGCTAAAACTCCTTATTGTTCGGTGAAAGGATGTATTTCAAAACTTTGCCGAAGGTAGGTGTACTGAACTGGTTGACCTAAGTGTGATGTTAACTTTATATATCAATGTTTTGTGTAACGTATATATATATGGGTTAACAAACTGTCAAGTAGATCTACGTAAGACGCACTTAGTGGGACTATACTATAGTCGGAATGCTTGAGCTGATTCGACTGCGCTTATGTGTTTTAAGTACCACAAGTCAGTTGTATAGAAGACAACATTTTAGAATATTGTAGGCCTATAATAATTAATTTGCCCTGTATACAGCTCCAAATATAACAAACTCAATATAATTGAGTTATATAGTGATTGATATTCAGTTATGATCTATCATTTAGGTCCATACAAAACAAATTCCGCTTATTCTGCTTCTCATAACAAGATGATATGTAAATTTAACACCACATCATGTGATTTACCCTGATAGCAGTGTCGTTCCACGTTAAGATAGTTTAATACGTCACCCTAATAATTACTTTATGATGATTGGTAAACTTTGACGGTTAATTAATCAAACGTGTTGTTCAGAAACGGGTAGACATAGTAGTCTGTAAAATGCATAAACGGCTGAAGTGAGGGTGATCCCAATACAGATACATGAAGATATATGGTCTAAACAATTTAAAAAAAACATCCCTTGATTCTTGCGTATGGCCCCACTTTTGTGTCGCGACGTCGTTGTTATCTTAGCATTGATTTATCATTTATGTATTTATCTCACACAATTACTGCTCATTTATCGATTAGATGCCACGTCGTTGTGAGGGGAGTCGACACCGTGCCCCTAGTGTTTTTTGCTCTTGTCAGAACATTTCATCCCAGTCGTTTTCATCATCCCAGCCTGGATCATATTTGTCGATTCTCCCATAGAACTGTTGCCTTATTAATCACCCGACTAATGCCCGGCGCACGAAGCTGACTCGAGATGCACCGATGGTCCCTCACCGTCTCGTTCAATTCTCAATATGATAGCGGGCACAATGAGCATCTTCTATCTATTCAGCCTTCATTTCACTTGTACCCGGGGATAACCGAGAACGTCCTTAATCATAATAAGTTCGCGGCAAATGAGCTGAGGCAGTGTAATGTGTTTTTCTGTCATCTGAATTTATTTGACTCAAGCGTTTTTGGTAAAGGTGATGTAGCTATGTGCATTTATTTACCCATACTGTCGGCTTCTTCTCGAGTACAGGGTTTGGCCAAAAACTCAGAGAAAGCAATCACATAAGTTCTGTTTATCTGAGTCGCAATTTCTTGTCTTGGAAAGAAAATCTTTTGGACTGCCCTCAGTATTGGTATTATATGGCATTGGTAAAATTTACGAGTAAGGCAACGACAAGCTGTGCCTACAATTTCTCAGCATGGGCAAAGGTTATAACACAATTATTGTATTGTGGACAAGCCTCATATTCGGTGATAAATAACATGACATTACTGTTGACGCAACCACCTTAAATGTCTAATGATGACTGAGCTTTCCATAGTTTGTCTGGTCCGCAAACTGACCAGCCTTCAAACCGTATTATGCCACGGACCAGATGGGTTGGTAAACTGTAGGGCTTCCCAATATCGGTATTTTCGGCCGGCCATAGATTCCACTAATTGAGTTATCTTGGTAGGAAATCTAAGCAGCTTATAAACGTGTAAAGCTGACTGGCATTTCCACGTCCGGCTTTCTACAATGATGTCACAGCTCACATTGGCGTCCCCTTTAATTCACCAGCAAATCCCACCAGCCTAGCCAACCCGCGCCATCACCGAATTGAAACAGTCATGAATGTAATATGGTTTCGCCGTGTGATGCTTGAGCTGCGACGACTGCAGCATCTGAGCTTGGTTTCAATTCCCATTGCCTGACGTATAACTGCAGTTATTTGTGGATCCCCCGATTTTTTAAGTTTCCCAGCATGTAGTGATATCAGACAACGCCTGTCATAGATGATGCCCACCTTCCTGGTCCCGTGTATTCCATTAAAACACGAGCTTGTAGTTAGTAAATTCTGCTCAGCGCCGGTGTCCCGGTGATATATCCCATGATTTATTCCTCATACCCTCCCTTGTAGCAGCTGCTCGTCGACCTGCGCTTTGATAAATCTCTCACCCCATCCGAGCAGACATTTCTTACTCCCCCTCCGTTACCTGATGTAGGAATAGCTCCGAGTTCGGTGACGCAAAGCTTCAGCATCTGAGCACGTGAACTACGTCCGACAGATTTAGGCAATCAAAGAGTCGGGATTTCCAAAGACGGTATTAGTCCATCGATTTTCCATTAACGTGCAGTATTATTGGCCAGTTACTCAGTTTAGTCAAGTCCATTATCATGTCATTACAATACGATACCAGATATTAGGGCTGCAGAGTAACGAGAAGAATCAGTGTATCTAATCTGAGGATGGCGCTCCAGCATCGGCTCTGCTTCAGTCGCAATTAATCTCCAATTTGTCTGGAGGAGAAAATCGGGGACATGTAATATCAGCGAGTGGCCTAGTCAGCCGTGTCCTCCGAGCCGAGGGTGAGAAATACAAAAGAGATAACAGTCTCATCAAATTGATTCCTGAGGAGGCATGCTGAAGGAAATGAGAAAAAATGCTGCAGATTGCTGTGCTGTGGAAGAGGTTATCTGTCAGCTAAGAGCAATGGACTGACCGTGTGCTCGCCTGCTCCACATCAGATATTTGATCGCGTAATGTGCTGGGAAACAAATTAAACCAGCGTTTGTGCCCCCTCCCGGTATCTGACAAACACGTGTGTGCTTCTGGTGGTTTTACACTCACACACCGCCTTTGTGCAGAAGCTTTCAGGGAGAGTCCCAGTTTTTTAAGAGACCAGGCGTCACGAAGGGCAGTCATGCAAGTGGAAGATTAACGTAATCCGGCGGCGACAGGGATTGTTAGCTAAATCCGGATGACCCACGCCTCGGCTCCCCCTCTGGCGCTGTGGCTTTTTACACCACTCATCCTCGTCCTGCGGGCGATGCGTCTCTGTGATCAAAAATATTTTCTGGTAAATTTCATGACAGAAACGTCTCTCGCTTCGTCTCATGCCATCTTTTCACCTTCGCTGATCACTGTTGTTGGTTTTTATGGCTGAAGCTGCGAGGACCACCATCTACCTTTTCACTGCCTTAGCCACAATGATGCCTCACAAGCCTAGCCCTAAAGCATTCTTAAACATCAGCCTCAGCAACTTAATTTAGCGCTCCACCTCACCAGGAGCCAAACATTTCCAGCTCAAATACTAATGTCTCCTTGGAGAAAGCTTTCTTAACCACGTGGGTAGGAGCACCTAGTAAACAATCGATTATTTACAACCAGGAATTTTTATCTCCCAAAAGAGGTACTCTTTGAATTCAAAAGCTTTAAGGGCTAAGTGAAGTTGGGCTTAACACAAGACGTCGGTTTTAAGGGATCATTTATAATTTTTATTAACGCTTTATTTATTTCAATCGTTTAGTTTGCTGATAAATCGTCTCTGTATTACAGGAGCGTGTGGGTGTCCGTTGGCCTCGGGCAGACCTTATCTGTGTTGATCTGCGGCACAGCTGTAACCAGTGGTCTTCTCCAGCAACATGGTGTGGAAATACCAACAGGTAACACCAGCCATTTTAATTTAGAAATGATAACAGATCAATCTCGCTATAACTGTCTCAATGAAGCTGAAGCTATGTATTATATAACCATAATTTAAAAAAATGATGCTATGTAACGCGCGTCTGGCAGGCGCTGGAATTCTGTTATCTATGTGTATTGTACAGCAGGTGGTAGAGGGGAGTAAATGACACTTCATTATAACTAAGCCAGTCCCTTCTTGCCCACGCCATAGCGGGGCCATAGCGAGGACTAGCTGTTATACAGTTCCCCCATGCTAGACTGTGTAAACTAGCAATTGGTGGTTTTAGCGTAACAAAAAATCGTAGAACATATTGAGCAATAGTGCCAGGGTGGTAGGTGGTTTCCCGGGCCGCCGTTGGAATGACAGAGATATGAGAAATATTATAGAGTGCGTGGCCTCCACTGACAAGATGTATCTCGGGACTATGGGTGGGTCAGTGTTCCAATCATCCCCGGCCATTCACGTAGAATACAAAGCCGCTTGCACTGGCACACCCATCACTCAATACACTCTCCCGCACTCAAGTTATCTGCCTCAAATGTCAGCTGGACGAAGCTTTCAAATCTGTCAGGCGATGGAGACCTCGATGGAGGCACACAATTTCATCAGTGCTGCTGTGTATTCCATCAGCCTCCAGACGCTCTTTCTAAACCAACGAGATTCAGCGCCTGCTTTGCGAGGTGTTGCATTTTTTTTTATTCAAAGAAACGCTCGAGCAAGGCTAAGTCCTTCAGCCCTGAAATTGTATGGCTTTCCCATGGCTATTTCTGTCATATATATGTCATGATTTTCTATTATAATGTAAAACGCAGAACCCGTGCGGAGGTTGTGACTGATGCGGAATCTTACCAGATGCAGGCAGATGAATGAGGAACGAGCGCTTTTAGCAACAATTTTCCAACGATGCGTCTTTCGCGTGCTTGATTTTCGGCTGCGACTTACACGGATCAACATGATAGCTACATCAGATGCGCCCTAAGATTCCGTCTCCATCAGGCAGAAACGTGAATTTTCCGGCCAACTTGCCAGATTCTCCTGTGATACAGCGTGTATAAATACGGCTGCCGGGGCTCTGCACACGACTGAGTCACTCAGCGCCGAGAATTGCATTTTCTGCTTTTGACGGTGGCTCATTTGAGTTGACACGGGGAGAATTCAATTCATTTGACTGAGTTGATGCTCATTTGGGCGCAGAATATGGACTTTACCCAACAAACCTAATGCTAGCAATTGCTGGAACTCGGGTTGATTTGCCTGCTCTCTAGCGTTAAGATGTGCTGCGCGCGTTTTATTCCTCGTATCTCTAACTTTACGACCTCTCTCAGTCTGGTCCACGAGACGGCTTTAAAGTACAGAATCTCATTTTTATGCTAAACGCAAACACTTGCTGGTGAAACAAGCTCAATTTCCATAACATTTCTCTCTTACTGCCTGCGTTTTTGATTATTGTGTTTGTGCGAATAACACCTGCTCTTCACTGCATTTATACATCATGTCAATGCATATGTCAGCGCCAAGGCACCGCACTGCCTCTAACAATGCCCTTTTGTAGCTAACTAGGTAGCTAGCATATCTATATATTTCTGTATTAAATTGTTTGATAGATTGCATGGTCGCACGGACCTCCTGTTTCCTCGAAGTGATCACACATGTAGAGACTCATGCTGTAAAAACTAGTCAAGTTGTCCTTATCAAGACCAGAAACCTCCTATCAACCTCATGGTCCCGCACATCAATCTAAGCTAGTGGAAAATCATGTCTGTAATAAATGATTCATGATGTGATGTTTGTGCCAAGATTTCGTTATTTTACCCCATGATTCGCTTGCCTTATTCTGTCCTCGTCCGACGTTGCATATAAATAATCATGACTTTGTTGTTTCAGCTCAGAGTTTCGCCAACTATGCCCTCCTCTGTCTGCTGTACACAACGTGGCTCGCCTGCCGACGAGGTGATGGCAACATATTCCACATCCTCCGCCATCGGGGCTGGAAATACTTTCTACTGGCCGTCATTGACGTCGAGGCGAATTATTTAATAGTGAAAGCGTATCACTTCACCACAGTAACAAGCGTACAGGTAAACTGCATGTTTAAATGGATTTTAATCAAACATACACAGAGTGTGATGTGAATGTTTGTTATCCAATGGAATGTGTCTGGGAAAAATAAGGAGATATAACTTAAAAGCATTTATGAGCTGATTAAACGAAAGCTTGGTTTTAAAGGAAACGCGGATGCTAATTACTACGTATATCTTCTTAAAGTTCCCCACACATACATGTATATGTCCATGGATATTAGCCACATTAAGTATTCCCACTTGTAAGTATTATTATGAAGCGCAATGGTCACGACTGAAGCGTTATGACAGGTTGGCCGTATAATAGGCTTAGCCAATGCCTTGAAGTCGGTCGGTGTTGTGCATTAAGGGAGACTGGCCGCTTTCAAATAATCACCCTACTGTAACGTAGCAACTGGTTCTTCGCTCCCCCATCACTCAGATGACCAACGCAGATATGATCAATATATGGAGGTGCCTCACTCATGCCGCATAAACACTTTGAGGCCTTTGTGAATTATAGATATGTTTTAATTATGATGAACAGCAACGCTTATTTCAGGTAGATAGAGAATAACTACACAAAGCCCCAGGACTCATCACTTCTCGAGCGCTCGGTTTATTTCCTATCTATTAGTCATATAGGCGTAGCTGTATTCTGCTCATAAATCTTAATGCCTGTAAAAAGCTGGTTTCATTATGTCTTGTTGAAGCTGCCGGCAGCCGATCCCCTGACCGTTTTATTCGTTTACTCGCGGGTCTCCGAACACCCGAGCTACTGTATGCCATTTACATACCGCGTGCCCAGGACAATAGTTAAACTACCACCAGGCGATCTAAGCCACAAAAACACCCCGCCCTCAGTTAATGAAAGTCTTCAATAATAAAAAGTCCAGCCGCTGTGGCCTTGCTCCTGGTTTGCTACTACATGCTTGCTGCCGAGCCGCTACACAACTGGCTATGTCACTTTGTAACTAGGCGACACAAATCAGACGCAATAAGAACGTACGACGTTGTCTCCTCGATGTAATTGTCTCATGCTAATACGTATTAGATCTCTTGTGCAAGACACTTTCTTATCAGATGCTAAATGTCTCCGAGAAGAAAGTACGAAATTGCATGTAGCGATACATAGCGCATTTCAATGAACCAGCTAGTTTATTTCCTTACACTCGTGTTCTCGGGTCGAGTTGTTACTAAGCGCCAGCTTCTTTCAGTGAAGTAAATTACTTAAACTATGCATCTTGCAGTTTCAGCTTCATCTTGCTCGACCTCGAAAAATACGCGTATAAATTCACAGCCTCGGGAACGATATTAGTAAAATCTCACATGCTGAGGATCCTATCCTTACCAAACATGTGCATTGCTCATATTGTTGGTCGTGCTTATTTCTTTTCTCCCGTCACTTATCATGGCCTAATCATCTTCATGTATCTATTTTGCAGTTGTTGGATTGCTTCACGATACCGACCGTGTTGTTTTTATCGTGGCTGTTTCTGCGGGTGCATTACCGGTGGATGCACATACTCGGCGTCTCAGTGTGCTTACTCGGTGTCGGAGCGCTGGTGCTAGCCGACTTCCTTGTCGGTAAAAATATGGGCGGAGGTAAGCATCATTAGTCGGTGCTTCTGCACACAAATTAAATTGTGTTGAGTGTGCTCGGTGCTGATGCAATAACGCCGACGGCGGCGGTGTTTGTGAATCTGCCTTCACCTGCTACGAGGGGGAGGAGTTTCCCGCCTGCAAGCCGAGGGAAAAATACGGCGGCTCTATTACGTTTGGTGAAAGAAGGTCGAAAAACGATGCTTAACTTCAGTGGAGCAGCACATGTCTGAGTTACACGACCCTTTGATGAGTGACACATAAAGGGGCTCGATTGTATGAAATTCGGCTGAATGATCAACTCCCCCCCCCCCCCAAAA
>JAXGGS010027782.1:0-24720 GCA_035585475.1 Armandia brevis | reverse complement strand
TGCGAGCGCGCGCGTGTGTGTGTGTGTGTGTGTGTGTGTGTGTGTGTGTGTGTGTGTGTGTGTGTGTGTGTGTACGTACATGAGAGCGCGCGCGTGTGTGTGTGTGTGTGTGTGTATTTGTGTGTGTATGTGCCCCTTTTGTGCGTGAGCGTTTTTGATAATATTTTTTTGTTTTTTAATAATATTCATTGAATAGTAGTTATTGTATTTTTCAGAACCATCAAACTTGGAAGAGGAACCAAAATTATATACTTGTATTTGGACAGCAGCTACATTAAACTGGTGAGACACAACACAAATACTAAGACAAATATTTGTATTAAAAAACATTTTTATTTTAACAAGTACCATATAACATTTATTATTATATAATAATATATACATGCACTAATTCTGAACATTTTATTTAGGTCAAACATGGCTTTGAACTTAAAGGAGATAAAGCTCTACACTTACTCGTTTAATGCGAAGTACATAGATACCGACGAAAACTGCACCATACCGTTTTCCATTAGACCTAAGCTGTGTTTCCCTCCGATTTCATATTTTTTTGACTATGCGTCATGTCGAAATGCTGCTGAAATGTCGTCCCCTGAGGCGGCTTACGACTACAATGGAAGAGAAGTCAAGCTGATATATGAAATTAAAAATTTAATAGCTCCCCCATACAATGACATGCATCTAATGTCGATGATAATTATTAAGATTTTGCAAACTAAAATTTTTGAATATGTCCGCCGCTCTTGCATTGTATGTAGAAATGCAGCTGCAGTCATTACTCACCCTGGCCAAATAATACATCCGGATGACCAACCTTGCAACATCTTGTGGGAGAAGGTCGTCAATGAAAACCTGGAAAACACGTTTAGAGAGATTTTTATTGTCAATAATTGTATTGAGATTATTCGTGTCTCGGGATTGAACGCCAGCTTGTTTAACCGAGATTTAAACATTTGTTATTACATCAATCAAATAAGAGACTTTATATTTCCTTACCGCGCAAATGAGCATAAGGATGAATGGAAAAATATTGAATCGTGCGTATTAAACAAATGGGGTGTTCCACTTCCATTTCGAGATATTTTGCAAATGTAAAGTTAATAAGTAAAGGGTTAATTAATACACTCAAAATAATGTACAAAATAAAAATAACTAACTGTTGTTGAAAAGATACACTAAAAATGAATAACTGAATAAAATAAATTACTACTACCAGTTGAAAAAATATTGAATATTTATTAATTATGCTGCTGCTGTTGAGATGGTTATATGTACAATTAACCGTTAGTTTTGTTAATATGTTGACAACCTCGGGGTATAACATAGCGCTCTACATAATAATTAGAGGCCCTCTACAAGTTAACAGTGACTGATCAAGGCCCTCTACACATGTACCTACATTAACAAAGGCCCTCTATAACACAAACATTAATGATTAAAGGCCAGATGAAAGTACCTTCAGGCGAGGACTACCTGTTGAAAAGATATTGAATAGTTGTTAATTATGCTGCGGCGATGGTTATATTTACGTTCAACCATTAGTTTAATATGTAGAGGGCCTTTATTAATAATCGTTAATGTGTAGAGGGCCTCGGAGTTATACGATAGCGCTCTACATAATGCTTAGAGGCCCTCTACAAGTTCACAGTGACTGACCAGGTGGTCACAAGTTAATAGTAACTAGTTAATAACCTCTATACATTATTCAATTATATGGTTCGTTGATTAAACCTGTTTTTCAATTAAATGAGTGAATAATTGAATTCTGTTTCAATTATATGGTTGAGTGGTTTGCCATTTCATTGAATACAGTGTGGCTCAATAGAATGCATAACATTTTCTATACTCCATTATGTTGTTATGTATAATCAAAGGTAAATATGATATGATATGTAACACTTGGTCATATGTTACGTATAACTAAAAGTACATCACACACTAGTATTGTTATTTTACATGGCAATATGACAATGCAATTTAATTGTTACTTGGTAATACAACAATAAAAGTTATTTGTGTTTTATTATTTATATATTTTCAGGTGCTTGTAACTTAGTGATTAATCTACCCATACAAATTCATATGTATAAAAGGTACCATATACAGTTACTTAGAATCATTTCTTAAATTGTGTTTCTGATAAAAACCCTATAATGGCTGCAGTACACTATTCAAGAGAGTGTAATATATGGTATGTTTATGCTTGGTTAGGTGGGTATCTTCATGTTATTATTAATTGTTTTTGAAAAAACGATGCACTTTTATTTTATTTTGTAGGTTTAAGAAACTTTCTGAGCGTGCTGTTTCCCCTCGAAAAGGTTCGGATTTGGCAGCTGGTCATGATTTGTTTAGTGCTCATTCTTTAACTGTTAGAGCATACGAGCGGGAGTTGGTTATGACGGATATATCTGTGCATTTTCCGGAATCATGTTATGGAAGGATTGCATCTACCTCTAAAATTGCACTTCGACGGTGTATTGATGTTGCAGCTGGGGTAATTTAAAATCTTAATATTAACTGTATATGATTAATAGTAATTTTATATTCTCTTATTATAATGTTGTGTGTTACTATTTTAATAAATCTTATATTTATTTCTTTTTTTTTAGGTAATTGACCGTGATTATCAAGGAAATGTAGGAGTTGTAATGGTCAATCATTCTTCAAAACCATTTCACATTAATGCTGGTGATAAAATTGCACAAATAATTGTTGAAAGATATCTTAATTGCAATTTTAGAGAGTATACAGCAACCAGTGATGTTGTAAATGTATTTAATGAAATGCCTACTAAAAGGGGTGAACGTGGCTTAGGCTATGATAGAGTAGGTTCACAATTTAATGAACAAACACAAAAATATTATCATTCTTGAGTACATCAAAAACAAAAATATTCTAATGACTCTTTTTTAATTACACACAGTAATTTGTTATTTAATTTCCTGTATTTTAAAAACTATGTCATCTGAATAAATACAATCTTTAAAAATGCTTACTAGGTATTTTTTTTATTATGACATCATGTACAATTATATATTGATTTCTTATTGGTTAAAATAACTGATGAGTCAACAAAATTCTTGTATATATAAAACAATGTTTCATCTACTAGTACAATTATTTGCCATGGACTGTTCAACTTGGTTTAGACAAGTCTATAATGAGTAAATATCACAGTGCTTTTCTGTTTTTGAATATTTTAATTACTATTCTTGATACAATGTAATGTATATATTTAATTTGTAGGCATGTTGACAGTGATATCAAAGAAGATCAGTATGCTGGGCAGGTTGATTCTTTCTTTACTTATGCACACTATTTTAAAGATCAACTTGGGACAGCTGGTTATGTTGATTTGGGCATAAATAGTTGGTATTTAACAGCTCAAGATGCTTGGTCTGCGGGTGAAAACTCTGTATTAGGGAAAACTTTACAATCTTCCTCAGAATTGGTTGTTATTGAAAAAAAATTGTCAAAACCAGATGATATTTTAGTTTTTTCCATGATGATTCTTACACTTTTGCAAAAAACTTTTTTTTCTCTTCGAAAAGAAGAGTGTGGTTTATGTTCATTAATATCATATGGAAATGAAAAATCACACAATCCTCCATTAAATGTTCCGCCTGTAAACTTGTGTTCATTTTGTGAAGATTTGGATTCAATTGTAGATGAACAATTTGATGATATTTTAATGGAACTGTTTAGCTTTGATTCATTGTATGTTTATTTAAAGTATAATTTTAAACTGTTTTCATTTGGGTTTTTGTCTATGTTTGCTATTACTTATCTTCATACCGATTTCATTACCTTAGAAAAACATAAAAAAGATAGGGATATTTTGAAACTATTGTGTAAAAATAAGTATGCTGTTCCAATTGAGTACAGAAACTTGTTTGTTTTTTAAACTTGCCAATTGAGTACAGAAACTTGTTTGTTTTTTTAAACTTATATTTTAAACAATTTTTTGAACATTACATAAATATATATATGTTGTGTATAAATAAAAAAATAATTGCAATGACTCATTTTCTTGATCTTTTGTCTATAAATGAATCATGACTTGGCCAAACTTATTTCAACATTATATTTGATAATGGCCTCTGTAATAGGTTTTAAGCCATGCACTAGTATGATTATTTCTGGCAGCAGTGGGTCAGGCAAAACTATGTGGGTTAAACGTTTTATTGAAAATTTAAAAGGTATGTACACAAATGATACACCTACTGAAATATTGTATTGTTATGGTGTCTACCAAGAATTATATGATGTCATTAAAAAAGTATCACCTGTTACTATAGAATTTATGGAAGGTTTACCAAGTAGACAAGACATCTATGAATTTTCAGAAGGCAAAAATCATAAATTAATTATAATAGATGATTTAATGCATAAGGCAGTAGATAATCAAGAAATGGAATTACTATTCACCCAATATTGTCATCATCGGTGCTTGAGTTGCATATATATTCAACAAAATTTATTTATGAAAGGTAGACATTCAAGAACTATGACAATGAATGCTTCTTATTTAATTTTATTTGAAAACATACGTGATAAAAATCAAATACTACATTTAGGTAGGCAAATTTACCCTGGCAAAGCTAAAAATTTTTTGTCAGCATATTTAAATGCTGTCAAAGCTAAATGGGGATATTTTGTAATTGATTTGTCACCAAATATAAATGATGACTATCGTTTGCGTACTAATGTTTTTCCGGGCGAAGTGCCAACTGCATATAAATTAAGACTATAAATGTTTTGAGATATTTACGTCTTTAGCCATGGGTGTATCAAGGTGTGATAAACATTTTCATTTTTTAAGTTTCCTGATTTTTAATGCTGATAAAACTCAAAGGCAAGTATCTATTGATTTTGCTGCTCGTGATCAAATTAAGTGTATTCTAGAAATTGTTGGCAATATATTAACTGGGGTTATACCATTATCTGAAAAAGATAAAAAGCAGTTAAGAAAGTATAAAGATATTATCTTTGATTTATGGTATGCAAAACAACCAATTGAAGAAAAGAGAAAAATACTTATTGACAACAAATTATTGGTTAATAAGTTGCTCGACGCATCTAGACCCTTTTTTAATAGTTTGAATTAGATTATGGATGACAGTTTTACAAAGTTGCAAATACCAGTACAAGCCTTTAGTCAGAATGGCATCACCGAAGAAGAAATTGAAAAAATTCCTCAGGCGTACCAAATTAAAGGCGATAAATATGACAGTGACCTTAGTGTTGTTAATTCATGCCCTGCGGATTTATCGGAAGAACATGATGTAGACACAGAACTTACAGATGACGATGACGAAGATGACACTTGCCCAATTGATGACTTAAGTTTTGATGAAGATGAGGAAGAGGAAGAAATACAAATTGATAAATCTAAAGATGAGCATCTTTCCAATGAGCAAGGTTCAAGGATTTCACTGGGAATGGACAAACAAAAAGATATTTTAAATGAAACAAAATATAAAGGAAAAATTAAGGCATACAAATCTAATGTGCAAGTTAAGCCGTACACTAAACCTGAAAGGTCTACACCTACACTTGCAGAGAAAAAGCTGGATCAGCAAAATCTAGATGCTTCTAAAATTAGAAATGATGTAGTTAGTAATAATAATAATAATGTGAAACCGCCTTGTAAGCAAGAAATTGTCTATAAAAGTAAATTTCCAATAGCTTGGAAGCATTACAAGTGATTTCTTGGTTGTAGAGGTATGTTGACCATTACAAATGTTGTAACTTATTCTAACGTAAACTGTAACCTAAATTTATTGTATTTGTGTAAACATTTGTTAAATGTTAGATACTCACCACATACATTTTCTGGTTTGATTTTTAAAAATAAAAAAATAGGAGGAACATGCCTATGTTTTTCTTCTGGAAAAATAATTTGTAATGGAATTAATAATGTTAAATTATCTAAGGAGGCCTTGCGAAAGTATGCTCGTATTTTACAGCGTTTTTATTTAGGTATACATTTATCAAAAATAAATGTAGCAAATATATCGGGAGTAGGTAATTTGCATATTCCCCTATCATTGCATAAAGTTTGTCAAATATATTCTAGTGCATCGTATGAACCTGAAATTTTTCCAGGGTTAAGATTACAGAATTCAAATTTGCATTTTACTTTTTTTTCCAGTGGAAAGTTTATTGTAACTGGCATTAAGGGTTTAAGCAACATAAACTCAGTTGTTGATAATGTTGTGTCACCATTATATTGGTTATAATGTTAACTCAGCAAAAACGCAATTACCTTAAAGAAATTTATTATTCTCCCAAAAGTCCTGCTAGTTTTACAGGACCTAACAAATTATTTTTGTATATTAATAAGCAAGGCCAATATAATATAACTTTATCAGAAATTCAAAATTGGTTAAAAGGAGAACTTGTGTATACAACCACAAAAGAGTTTAGAAGTAAATTTTCTAGAAACAGAGTTGTTGTTACTGGTTTAGATTCCCAGTGGGAGGCTGATTTAATAGATTTTACCAGATATGTAAAAAATAATGAAGGCTATAATTACATTTTAGTAGTTATTGATGTTTTTAGTAGATATGTCTGGACGCGTTTACTAAAAACTAAATATGGTGTAGAAATAGCTGCAGCATTAAATTCTATAGTTGAATCAGGTTCTAGGCTATGTAAAACATTAAGAACTGATGGAGGTCGTGAATTTAGTAACATCACTGTAAAAAATTTATTCTTTTTAAAGCATAACATTAAACATTTTATTACTTCAAATGAATTGCAGGCAAACTATGCAGAGCGTGTCATTCGAACTTTAAAAAGTAAAATTTTTCGTTTAATGCGTTACAGGAGAAGTTATAAATATTTCGATAAAGTGGAAGAAATAACAAGTTCTTATAATAAAACAATTCATTCCTCATTAGGTACTACGCCTATAAGTGTAAATTTAGAAAATGAGAATGAAATACGGTACAATCAATATATTATTAGGTTAAAAAAAGAATTAGCTGTTCCTCGTATCGTTTTTCGTGGTAAGCAAGGTAAAAAACTTAATAAGCCTTATAGATTTAAAATAGGCAGTGATGTAAGAATTTTAAAAACTAGAGGTAAATTTGATCGATTTTATGATGAAAAATGGTCTGGAGAAGTATTTGATGTGGCCAGTCGTTACAGGCGGTCTGGCATCAATGTCTATAGGCTGAAAGATAAAATGGGCGAATCTGTTAGAGGCACATTTTACCAAAATGAATTACAAAAAATTGTTTATGATCCAAACGGTAACTTTTATATAAAAGACATTGTTCGGGTTGTCAAAAATAAAGGTAAACCAAACGAGGTGGTTGAGGTTTCTTGGTATGATTGGCCTAAAAAGTTTAATCAACAGATTTTTCGTAAAGACATTGTTAATTATTAATCTAAAACTAATAAGTTTTATACATTTTGCAGGATGTCAACCTATTTATATATAAGCAGTTCTGATTCTACTGATTTGTATCCTTCCAATATTGGTTATAATTTTTCAGTAAAATTAACGAAAGAACTTGACTTACGTGGAAGTTGGCAATGTGCAGCTAGAGAAATATCAATGCAAATAGTCCCAAATACAATTATACCTATAAATACATTTATATATTTTGTTGCTGATTTTATTAAAGAATCAATTGTATCTGAAAGGGAGGAAAAAATATTCCAAAAACTGTATTTATCAACTACAAATATTTTTCAACATTTCTCATTTAACCCTGTTTGGTTTAATGATTTGTCAAGAAATCGTTTAGATACTCTGTCCTTTAGAGTTCTTTCAGAAACTTTTGTGCCTATCTCCTGGATATCTTCTTTAAGTACAACATTGGTATTACGCCGAAAACGAAATGGCTGACAGTGATACTTGGGAGAAACACTTTATAGCACTTTCAAAAGGTCGATCAAAGAAAAAATTTTATTTTGTAAAACCTGAACCAACAAAAGTTCGAGTGGAAAAGGTGTCTCCGGAGCAACAATATGTTCAACGCGCAGCTGTATTACGCAAGAGAAAAGCGAGGCAGCCAAGTGACTCATATGATAAATCTGGATCTGATGAAATACCAACTTATGTTACATCAGAAAAACGACCAGCCAAAAAAGCTAGAAGAACCAAGACTATAAATGATGGCTCACGAGTTAAAGTTAATACAATTTTTGATTGATATAATTGTGTATGTCAGCAATAGTTTTTACAAAAATAAAAAATATTTTACAACTTGATAATGGGTTCTTTAAAAGGTCACAGTTCTAGCGTGGCCCCGTTTGGTGCTATGCCATATGAGGCAGGAATAACAAAAGTAGAATATATAGAGTACAGGCCTATAACCCCTTTATCAAATAATTCAGCTATTACATTTGAAATACCACAAACAAATGTGGAGCAAATTGATTTTAGTCGAATAAAGTTATATCTTAGGGCTAGCATTAAAAGACTGGATCAGGTACCATTAAAAGACACTGATGAAGTAGGATTTGTTAATGCACCTTTGTATTCAATTTTTAAGCAAGTTGATATTAAACTGCAAGAAACAGTGATTACAAATGGTGTTTCTACAGGTTATGCTTTTAAAAATTGTATTGATTTAATGGTACTGTATACACATGAAGCACAAATGTCTCATTTGCAATCTGCTTTGTATTATCGAGATTCAAGTGGAGAAATGAATGCTGATAGCCCAATAACGGGCAAAAATTTAGGTCTTGTTAACAGATACCTATTTACTAAAGACGGAAAAGAAGTTGAAATGGAAGGAGTACTTCATTGTGATTTAGCCAGTCAAGACCGTTTTATGCTGAATGGTGTGCGCATCCAGTTCATTTTTTACCAAAACACAAACGACTTTCGTTTGATGTCTCCGCATCCCAACACATATTATGTTGATATTGCGGAGGTTGTACTCAAAGTGTGTAAAATATCTGTCTCTCCCGGTGTGACTTTGGGTATTAACAGAGCATTGCAATTTACAGATGCGGTATATCCCATCAAAAAAAGCGAAATTAAAGTATTAAATGTCTCTGCTGGATCAAGTGATTTTACAACTGATGATTTGTTTGCTGGAAGAATACCATCACTATTGTATATTGGTTTAGTGCGAAGTTCCAGTTATGTTGGAAATATAACAACTAATCCATTTGATTTTGATAATTTTAATGTAAACTATTTATCTTTTATGGTAAATGGTAACAGTGTTCCATCTGCCGGATTTAATCTAGATTATCCAAACGGAAAGTACATGGCAGCATATATGAGTTTATTTCAAAAGGGTGACAGTGTTCCGTCATATGCAACTACAAATTCAATAGATAGAGCCGAGTATCCTAATGGCTATTGCCTGTATTTAATAGATATTGACGGAAGTAGCAGCGATTACAACACTAATAAACCGAGTTATGGCTTATCAAGATTACAAATAAGATTTGGCACAGCTTTAACACACTCAGTTTCAATAATATGCTATGCTAAATATGATGCAACAATACGTATAGACAAAGTAAGAAATGTATTTATGTCGGATCAACCGATCATGTCAGAATCTCCAATGAAATAATAGAAAAAAATGTTGCAAAATAGTTATCATATTCTTTAAAATATGTATTTTTTCTTACATTTTTATAATAAAACATTAAATCAAATAGCATTTACCCTTATTTTTGTCATATTATATATCCCTTGCAACAAATTTACTTTTAGTTCCATATGGAACTGTATCATTATTAGTAAGTATTATACGCTTAGTATAAACCAATTTATAAGTTTTTTTTTCGATTTTGTTGTATATTGTTGCTGCCTTTTTTGATCTGGTGATTTTTTTAGAATTAATTAAAGTTCTTGTTTGATCCGGATTATTAAGTACCATATCTTTCATTTCATTAAAATTAATTATTTGTTGATTTTTAAAATTTAATGTAAATCCACGAACTTTACATAATTGTTTATTCATGTTTGTTGTAAAGGCATAGTTCTTTGGTCCAGCTGATACAAATTCCGTAATAAATTCACCCAAATGTGAATCTATTTCACTCGTTAAATCACCTAAATAATTACCCAGGCGTAATTCAGCAGAGCCGCTTTTTTTAACGTACACACAGCTGTCCGTATCTACATATAAGCAGTTTTCACCTACGACATCCATTACTGAATATAATTTTAGGCGAGCGTATGCTGTTGTAAAAAGTGCAACAAAAATATTTGTTTCAATATTTTGTTTTACGAAGACTTGATCTGAAGTATAATCAATTTGAATCATTTCATCCGTAATTAGATTAAAATTTGATATTTTAATTGTAGGGTCATAAAGCATTTTTAAAAATTCAGAAGCCTCTGCGTCAGTAAAATATTTAGTTTTTGTCATATTTTCTCTTTGGGCAAATTTACCCCAAAATGAATTTAGAATTAATTTACTAACTGCTCTTTTCCCATCATTTTTTTCAATTTCATTGGCTGATAATTTTATACCTTCATGTTCATAATATTCCTTAATATATTTATCTTTTTCTTTCATTGTTTTTAACTCATTAGGCCATCCAGAAGCAGATTGTTTTATTTTTAAAAATGTATTTACAAATTCTGTAAACAATCCACCTGATTTTGTCGTAAAATTATATTCTTTGGTCTCTTCGAAATGATAAACTTCAAATATTTTTAATATTTTATAACCTTTCTTAATGGCAAGATTTATCTCAGGTGTACACCATGTACCTAGAAAAGATCTTTTTTTAACAGAACAAGTGCAGGGATTTTTAGATTCTTTTTCTGCACAAGTAAAACAGAGAGCGAATTTTAATTTTCCATTACTTTTAAAAGGTAAAACTGGATGATATAAATCATCTGGTGCCAAAATCCTAATTTTTGCAAGGCCAAAGTACTTGTCGAATGGCAAAAAATTGCTTCTAATGATTTTAGGATGACCTATAGGATATTTGCTGCATTTATTAACCCAAGGATAAAGAGATGTAAAATCCACGTAATGTATTTGTTCACCAGGTTCAACCTTATAATATAGTTTTGTGGCGTTGCATCTTCCTCCGTAAAACGCATCTCTAGGTTCTAGCATCCCAATAAAATAATCATTTTTCTCCAAAGAATCAGAAAATGCTTTAAATTTTGGATTGTCGTTTAGATATTGATCAAATTCACAATCCCACATACTTATGACTGTAAAACCTTTTTCTTTTAACCGTTTTTCTTTTAATTTTGTCAAACGGTATTTAACCTCTAAAGAATGTTGGGACGAAGATTCTTGGTGATATCTATTAGATGGAAAACACTTAGGGCACCCGTGATATCGGCAGCCATTGTACTCAAGACAAACCTTTTCTTTTGTTTTATGATCAATGTAAAAACCATCAATTTTATAATTTGATTTACCACATTTTATTGTTTTTTCACCTTTAAATAAAGCATGTTGAATTTTAACTTTATGTTTTCGTTCATAGCATGCAAGCCATTTTAGAGATTTTAAACTATACTGGTCAATATCATTATATGTTTCATTTGGTAAAAATGCAATAGGGGCATTAATAAATTTTATGTTTTCTTTGTTGATTATATTATCTTGATGGAAATAATTACCATTAAAGTAGTAATTTCCGTTTTTCTTTTCGAGAACTCCATTTTTGTGTAATGTTCCATTGTAAATAAAATCACAGCTATATGTTTCCGGGTAAAAACATGTTCTAAATATTTTCATGCATAAGCTAGCCATAGTCATGCTCTTAAATGCATCAATTCCTCCCTCTGTAAAATTTGCATTGTTATTGCTTGCTTTACTGCCAGTAAGTTCAATTATAGTTTTTCGAAATTTTAATGTGGCCTTTCTCAAAATATTAACATCTTCATTACAATAAGAAAGGGATTCTTTTTTGAAATCAAATATGTCTTTTGTAGTTATTTTTTCATACCATTTAAAAAAATCCTGTCTTTCATCTTTACTCATAAAATCAACCCCAAAATCAGTTGCGTCAGGATAAATCCCCACATAATTTTCGTTTTCCTTTTTATTAAAAAAATGAGGAAAGTATCCTTTTGAATTATTTTTTAAACCAAAGGTTTTGGGCAATTTGGATAATTTCATTGGAAGAAAATTTACAGAGTCAATTATTCGTATATTTAGTCCTTTATGTATCGTTATTGCCATTATTTTGGAACCATTGTATGTTACTGACGGTGTAAAATTGTTGTTAAATAAATATTTTAATATAAAATATCCGTCATACCCTTTTAAATTATGGGCCATTATAGTGAAATCTTTATGTTGGTCACAAAATAAAAATTTACAAAATAAGCTTGCAACATTTTCACCCCTAAATACCTTTTTTCGATGGCCACACCCTATGCATGGGTTAAATTTAAACATTTTAGATGTTTTATCTATTTGAGAACATTTTAGGCAACGATGACCACATTTATGGCATTTTGAATTATCTTTTACATCAATGTCTTCACATAAATCGCAGGAGGAATGAGATACAATTAAGTTTGGTGTATGCTCAATCCGCCCACATATCGGATCATTGCAATTTTTACATTTCATACAAGCAAGACAAGGACTAATTAGGTTAACGCAATTGTTGCACCTATATTGATTTGATGGTTTATAGCCTTTGTTACATTCATATTTATCATCTTGTCTGCATTCCACATCAAAATGTATAACTTTTAAATCATTTGATTCCTGTTTATTTGCTCTTGTAAAGCACAAATGGCCGTCTGTTACCCACGCTTTACATGTTCGACACAAGTATTCACCACAAATGTGGTCACTGAATTCTCTTTCTTTTATATTAACCAACTTATTACAATCTTTACATTGATAATTATTTCTACATGTCGCTTTAGCAACATGGTGTTCGTAACAATTTTGAGAACGAACTCTTTGATTACAATTGTTGCATGGAAAACAATTCGTACTAATACAGTTTTGTCGTGAACAAGCAGGACAACAAACGTCACAAACGTGACTTCTTGGAGTGGAATATGGTGTAAGGCATTCCATACAAAAATAAGAATGAGTAAAAAACCCTGAAATTTTGGTTATTGAATCAAAATGATTTTCAGAGTGTAAAAGAAATATTTTTGTTGTATTAGCTTTCCCCGGGGTTATAAATTTACATTGATCTTTTAAACTAACAACAATAACGTTTACACCAAATGTAGTTTCATATTTTTCAAGATCACTTAAAACTCCTTGTCGGCTTGTGTCAATACCCGCATGATGTGCTAAAGCCAAAGCTAAATTTCTTTGAAAGATATTTTCAATTTTTTGTGTACTGTTTTTCGATCTACTTTTCCTCGAAGTTTTTAAAACCTCTTTATATAAAGTTTCTGAAATACATTTGTATTTTAAAATTAAATCTATTGTTGAGCATTTTTTGGATTTATTTTTAGTATCAGTAAAAGTTAAATGTTTCCATTGATCATTTGTAATCATCATAGCTTTTGCCCAAGATACTGCAAAAGCTCGAAACATGCACAAATGATCAGATGTCAAAATTTTGGAAACAAAACGTTTTTTTACCAATGAATCTCTGTCAGTGACTATATTTTTTCCACTCCCACTAACCTGCTTTATCATTCCAACAGAAATAAAAAACGATTTATCGATTGCTAAATTTTTATGACTTTGAAGAACTTTTTCAATGCCAGTTAGAACCGTTTTGCCGTTTAATTGCTTTAAGGTTTGTAAAGGAATAACTATGTCACTGTCTAAATTAGAATGACTAATTATTATTCTACCCAAATCTGAATTTTTTAAGTCACCTTTGGTATCTTTGATGACATCATCAAACAGTAATTCAAGTGTTGACAATATATCTGAAATTTTTTTTCCTTGCCACTCTTTGTGAAAGTTAACTTGATACACATAATTTTTTGCCAAATCTTTAAATGTTTGCACTTTTTGTCTCTCTATTACATAGGAACTTGCAAAAGCCTCTTGGTCTTTAAAACCTGCTAGAGCATATTTACTTTTACGTTGACGGGTAAATCTTTTTTCTTTTTTTTTGACTTGGTAAGGCTCTGAGTAAAACCGTTCTTTTCGACCGCTGGGCAATGTTGCCTGAAACAATTGTCTTATTTTTAGATTTACTAATTTTTGGAATACCTACTAAATTAGTATTATTTTAACAAAAATAATTATAAATTTACTGAAATTACCTCATATATTGTTCTCTTTTTCTTTTGAACAGTTCCATTTTCATCCGAAGAATCAGTTGATGTATCATACTTTCGAGTAAATGTACCCTGGTTTCTTGTATTTTTAGGTTTATTCGAAGACTAAAATAATAAGAAGATGTAATAAATAATGTATGCACATTTGATGACCAAAATTTTTCGTTTTAAAATTGATACAACTTTCCTGTTTACTTGTTCCCGGTTCCTGGCCATCCCTTACGTATCGTCCTGACTGTCTAAATATTTTTCTGCGTGCCTGCTGATTATTATCGATCGAGCTGGAACTGACACTATCTGAGTCGTCCCTTTTTCGTTTAGATCCCTTATTACTTGTGTCCGAATCATCCTGTCAAAATTATTAAACAAATATCATATTTATAGTTTTGCACCTTGTTATACTTCATATATTATTCTAATTAGTATTGGCTCCCTTGGCACACCATATCTCGGTAATATAAATACTACACTGCTGATCAAAAGACACGTAAAGCTATTAATTTTAGTAACTTAAGATTACAACCAACCTCTTCCAGTATAGAAAATCCAACTAGCTTTCTATTAATGTATGCGTCTTTCTCAAGATGCCATTGCTTGATAAATCGTTTCACATCTGCCACGTTCGTTATAAGGCCGTCCTTTACTTTTGAATCGAACAAGGTGTGCAGTAAGCGCTTTTTTGACGACATATTGCTTTCAATGCTCAGGTCCTATCTGAAATAATATTCTATTAAATTATCATGTATATTCTGTGCTACAAATGTACGTTATATACGCCCGAAACTAATAAATTATGTAATGTACTAATTGTCCATCTTTTTTGAAGGACCGTATAGTAAAACACGTGACATATTGGTGCTACCTTATTGGCTTATCGCTCAGACAGCGTGCGTTTTCTAAACTGCAGGCTGTGTTTATTAAACGCTCACAAAACTGGATAAAACCTAAATGAAATTGAAGGTATGTACACTGAAAATAGTAATTTAAGTTGCTTTGTATACTATAGCACCGGCACATTACTTCCTGGCGTGTTGTCACAATATAATATCGCGATATTTGAGAAAACTAAGTCGATAGCTATGACTGTACTTTGCCCCATTTTCCCGGGGTTAAACAGTTCGATTAAAACCCGCGCATGAAAAACGCCTGATTTAATGTATACGGATCAAGGAATGTACACTGAAATAGTAATTTAAGTTGCTTTGTATGCTATAGCACCGGTACATTACTTTCTGGCTTGTTGTCACAATATAATATCGCGATATTTGAGAAAACTAAGTCGATAGCTATGCCTGTACTTTGCCCCATTTTCCCGGGGGTAAAACAGTTCGATTAAAACCCCGCGCATGAAAAACGCCTGATTTAATGTATACGGATCAAGGAATGTACACTAAAATGGTAATTGAAAGTTACTTTTGTATGTTATGTCACCGGTACATTACTTCCTGACGTGTTGCCACAATATAATATTGTGATATTTGAGAGACAAAGTCGATTGCTATGACTGTACTTTGCCCCCTTTTCCAGGGTCAAACAGTTCGCTTAGAACCCGCGTATGTTAAAAAGTCTGATATATGTATATGACTGATTACATATTATACAGACCTAACATGTTTAAATGAAGTCATAACGCTTTTAAATGTATTTTCATGACCCCGGAAAATTGCTCTTAAATGTAAAAGTGATCAGTTTTTTCTAATATCCTCATTATTTGTCTTTACAGATACATGCGTGTTCCATTTAGCGAGAATATGATCAAGACAGCACCAATGCTGTGGACGGTATGACCTGTTTTACATACAGACTATATTGTTGGTATAAAAATATACACGTCGACAAGATATTTACACTTAAAATTATCCGTAGATAATATAACTTTATGAGGTATTTGCATTTACAGTATAACAACCCCCGGATTGCAATATATCATCCCAGAGTTGTATTATGATAAATCTAATCAACACTATTCTCATTTTTAGGTGCTTGCCCTTGGGACGTTGCTTTCCACTGTCAGTTGTAACAGCTGTAATCGGGTTCGAAGTTGTTTCTGCCCGAATATGGAAACCTTGTTGTGCCCGGGCGCCGGATTAATCGATGTGACTACTCTTGTGGACGCCCTAATACCACGATTTGTTTCAATAATCGATGTTAGAGGACGCTTATTGAGAAATAATTTCATCTTGGATGTTGCTTCAGAATTCAGTAATTTGGAAACACTTAAGATACAAGGATGTGAATGTACACCGGACGTTGTAAAACAATTATCGATGAGTTTTTCATTTTACATTGAACATGATTGTGAACTACCGATATCTACCACAACCTCATCTCCACCAGTTCTTACAACAGAAATTCCAGAAACACGAATTATTACCCCGGAAACACCTGCGACTTTGAGCCCCGCTACGGAATCTTCAGTCACCACTCGATCGCAGGGATCTACATCTCAACCTACAAGTCCAATTATTTCAACAACATCTAGACCTTTGGTTCCAATTGGTTCGTCTTCAACTCGATCAACATATACTGACACTACAGCTGAATCACCTAAAACATTGGCTCCATTTACTACTGTCAGGCCGTCTACAAAATCAACACCGATCACGATGCCTACACTGAAACCATCGACCATACCGCCCTACGCACCGTACTTTATACCTCACCTTGAACCACTATTGATATTTATAGCATCTGCTGCTGGCGCTATAATTTTATACATTGCGGGACACATTATTTTAAGTATAAAAAAACTTGTTAGAGCTTTTAGAAACAGAATAAATTTACGGCGACAGAATAACGGCGGGCATATTCCTTTAGACGAAGAAAATCCAAATGATAATCATCAAGATGAGCGTCGAAATGGAAATAATGGTCAACGACCACCAATTGTAAGATCTGGTAACTTAGTTGGTCTTATGGAATCCGTTTATCGATCGATCACAGATTTAGCAAGTACCATAAGAGAGCGTCGCGATGCAAACCCTCAGTTGGATGAAATAGCAAATAACATTGAAGCAATTCTCGCTAATGATCCCAATGCTAGAAGAGCACAAGAAATTATTAATGAAGCCCGGCGAACAAACACTCAACCAGGAGGCCGACCTCGTTCTAATAATCAACCAATTAATGGTACTGGTGCGGATCCCTCGAGACGTCGAAGTTCTTCAGAATATCAATCGTACGGTAGTACAGACAGCACATTTTCTGATACAAGCAGCGATGTCCCCACTTACTCAAACCTTCGTGAAGAAAATCAGTTGGTCATTCGGCACACTAGACACTGCAATATTTGTAATGCTGAACACTATTCTGATGAACGTTGCCCGAACAAAAAATGTGACATTATACCTGGTGAAGGTATTGCACATTACAATGCAGCAACTGCCGAACCCGAATTGTCAACATCAGCACCAATAGCATCTACATCGACAACAACCGCAAACAACAATGCATCTGCAACAACCGCGAGAGGTGTAAAACCAAGCACAAGTTCGGCAACAAACACCGGAGGGGCTATTCCTAAAGAAAAAGAATCCAAGCCTGTTATGACCCTTTTGGAAATAAAGCCTAAAGTTAATAACAAGCCTACACAGTTAAAGAAAGAAGAGGAAAAAAAGATGACGTGTGTAGAAAATTTTTACTATACCCCTAACACAATTGGTCGAGGTCGTACTATATTAACTAGGCCTACGGGTTCTATTTTTAGGTTTCCCGCGTTGCCAAGTGTTCCTGTAGAGTCGAGTGCTACAAGCGATCGTTCTTCACAGCAAACTAACTACGAGATTCACCACACCTGCCCTCTGAAGGAAAACAAGGAGCATACAAGTGTCCGGAATAGACCAAGTCTACCTCAGCGACCTGATTTACCGATCAGACCCGGTGTTCTTCCTCCTCCTCCACCACCTCTTCGTCCAGTACAACAACCAAACGAACGCCGAAATGACAATGATCACTCGCCAATTGCTACACAACCAAACATAACTCACCAGAATAAAGTAGCAGTAGGCGCTTCTGCAAAGAGTACTCCCCCTCCTCGTCCGGTACTGCCACCAAACGCTCATCAAAATGATCTTGATCAATTGTCAGCTGTTACACAAGCAGATGCTTCTACACAGGGTGTTTCCGCAAAAAGTACTCCTCCTGCTCGTCCGGTTCTTCCAGCAAACATACGCCAAAGTAACGTTGATCGATTGCCAGTTGCTACACAACCAGACGCTTCTATACAGGCTGCATCTGCAAAAAAGAGTGCTCCTCCACCTCGTCCGGTTCTGTCACCAAACGCGCGTCAAAATGTCGTTGATCAATTGCCGATTGTTACACAACCGATGGTAACTCACCAGGAACTTACAAGCCCTGTTGGTCCAGCTACTACAAAGGATCGATTCTTGCGTGAAGACCTCTCTGTAGACCAGGTCGACACAATGTCTGGACAAACAATTGGTACATTAGTTTTCAATATGCCCCATTATTTATGATTACATGTATATAAGAGAAATGTTGTAACTTTAACTAATACAGTTTTAACCTTTTTATTTTAGCAACTGGTTACCAAGAGAGACCCGAGCAACTACAGGATTCAACATATGATGTTATTGAGCAATCAGAAAGGCCGTATAATATGGACCAGGATCGAATCGATAATATTAGTATGTAATTTAATGACAATATAATTCTATAAGCATATTTAAATGCAAATTGCAAAATGCAAACTTAAAATGATTAATTATTAATTGATATTTCAGATCCCGAGATGATTAATGAAAATGCTGCTGTAACTAATCATAATACTACAAATCAACCAGAAGGCGGGGTGACTGATGAACAAACGACTCAAATACCTAACGAGGGCGCGATTAATGAGACAGGTACAAAATACTAATATATATCATAATTAGATTTTGTAAACTGTTCTTTGATGTTTATTTGTAAAATTATATTGTGCAATGTGTTTTAAAAAACTCAATTATTTTAATTTTAGATCAGAATACAGAGAACGAGGCTGCTGACCGTGATTTTAACCCAGCACGTGAAGGTGAATCGACTGAAGCCGCAGACCTACCGAATACTTCAAGCCGTAACAGGCCAAGATTTCGAGCGATGTCAGTTGACCGCCCAGTAACGCGAAGCAGATCTAGGTCTATTGCAAAAACTTCTACTGATAATCAACCGAATGTTGGTGCAACCGAACATGAAGCCACAAAAACCTCTAAGGCCGCTGAATCAGCAAGCAGATATAGACCGAGAAATCGAGGAACATCTACTGAACCTAAGACCTCCCGTAGTTCCTCTAGGTCAGCCACCCAACCAAAAGAAAAGAAAGCAAATGGTAATAAAAATTAAAATTAATTACTTAGGTTGACAGTGAAATTATACATATTGCAATCACATTACACATATCGCGGATATTTTGTACATTATTTTAAAAATATTCTTTAGGTGCTCCTGCCAGAAATGCAAATGAAACTAGTTCCAAGTCACAAAAAACACAAGAAAAGACACGTGCAGCTCGTCCTCCTTCAAAATACCACGTGGCCAGTGTTGAGCGTCCTACTACACGAAGTAGGTCAGCTGGTGGCTCAAGCACAGCGTCAAAACCAAATCAAGGTAAATAAGATTGGTTAATATTTATCCTTGAAATAACATTATTTGTATTTATCAGAATGATAATTAATTTGTTTTACATACTTATATTTTTAATTTTCTCACCAGATAAATCGACAGATAAATCGACTGACAAGAGCAAAAAGAAGAAATAAGCAGCATGTCTACTGGTAAGGATACCAATTGATAAGCGGTTTTTAAAAAGCACACTAGTTGGTTTTTGTGTTTACAGTATTTATTTAATGCACATTTTGAGGCATACATTATTTTAACAGATTCAAGCGATCATGCCAGCATATTTTATGTATACTTCATACTTGTATTAATTCTTTAACATAATATTCAGGCACATTAAATCATACATAAATTCAATATAATTCACTCATTAATATTCCTTAATACTAATCATGTATTAAAAAATTGATAAAGCATTTATATATATATTAATATATAATATGTTAACAATGTCATTCCATTTAGGTCTGTACCATCCCACATAATTTCATTTAGACATTGTAAATAACACAATTTACACTATTCAGGACATAATAAGCATCCTGGGTAAAGAACATCCCCATGAATCATTTTACAATTAAGCATAGGTATAAATCTTGGTATAAACTTGCAGAGTTCTCTACATAAAAATTCGTCAAAGCAACCCTTTTCACCTGTTGATAAGCTCACACACGATGAGACTTTGTCAGGTAAAGCAATGTACTTAGTCAAATTTACACAAACCCAGGGATACTTTGTTTCAGCTTTAAACAATTCAGCAAACTCCAGCCTTTTTCCCAAACGCGGCTGTGTTTTGACCAATTGCATGCAAACAGTAAACCCATAGCTATTACGACATAACATCAAAAATTGATGCTCTGTCATTGTAATAATTTTGTTACCAGCAATTCCACGCACATCACTAAATTCAACCAGAATCGTGTCACTTTTATAATTTTGAATTTTTACCCGAATGTCACGACTTAAATATAACAAAATGTTGTCACCTTCTACTGACACTGAACCTTTTCGAATTCCCCCACGAAGAGGTGCTTCACCAAAATCAGTAATGCCATATCGTCCCGCCAATTCTTGTTCTGACAAATCAAAAATCGATTCTATTCCTTCATTTTTTTTCCCCCCTTTTTTACCACGTTTTGCATATTTTCTCTTTCCAGATGTAGAGCTGATTCCCGAATCTTCCGTTGGAGTAGGAGACGAAGCTCTAGAATCGTTTGATATATTTTCAACCTCGCCATCGGAAGGTTGATTGGGTTTTTTCTGTAACGATAAAATGAAAAAATTAAACACCCACACACACACACACACACACACACACACACACACACACACACACACACACACACACACACACACACACACACACACAGACACACACACACACACACACACACACACACACTAAGCGCAAATAAGCAAAACTAACCCTTTTTTGGGGTGTTTGCAAGTCATCACTAACCCCTTTATTTTTTGTGTTACGAGGAGTACTTTTAGGTTCGTTTGATGCTGGTATTTTTTTGGGTCTACCACGGGGAAGCTGTTGGCTTTTTGTCAGCTTTGTTTTAGATTGAGCAACCTACAAAAAATATAAAAACCGTATTTAATAAGAATGGTATATTTAAATTAATTCAAATAAAATCACGTACAGATTTCTTACATGTGCCCCCTTTCCACGTGCAGTACATACTCGTTTAAGACCTCGCTGATTACCACGTACATTACCGCGCACATTACCGCGAATATTACCGGTTGTACCACGTCTCATCGTGCCTGTAGTACCTCCTCGTGCAACGCGTCGTACGCTCCCCAATCCTCTTGAATAATCAGCATTGGTACCCTTTTTTTTGAGCTTCTTCTTTGTACCCGTAGAGCTTCCTTCTAATGGATCTTCCACGATCGAAGACTTAAAAAACAGTAAATAAGTATCTCATACAAATAAAAATGTGTTAGGCTATTTGAATTACAACTTAACATGCCTTCTTTTTAACAACTGAAACTCTTTTCTTTGCCAACTCAGCTGTGCCATAATTATCTTCGTCACCGTCGCCTACATTCCGCCCCGAGTACCCGTCATCAAAATCATCAGCCTATTTAAGTAAATTTTTATTAAGAATAAAATAACTGAATAAGAATCTTAGAATAAGGCCTATACCTTGTTTAATCTTTGCTTTTCTGTTTTCCTCAGAACTAATTTAGGGATTTCACGCTGAAATATAGCTCAGAAAGAGAATTATTTCATAAATCACCTCAATATCATCTACATCAGAAGCATTATCAGAAGTTTCAGGCATGTGTGCTATAGAGACCTTGGCATTTTTGTTTGCTATATACGTGTCCTCATCATCATCTTCAGCCACTATTTCATATGTATCGGCCTCAATCAACTCATTAACGTTGTTACCATCATAATCTACCTCGTCGTTAATATTTTCGTCATTACTTGTAAACCCTTGTGCACTTGAGGTTTCGTAAGTATCGCTTATTTCATCATCATCGTATGGGCTTTCACCTTCAGCCTACAAATTTAGATGTTAAACTCGGGTTACACATAAGATCTATGCTATGTAATGACCTATATAAGTATAAGTAGATTATTATACTATCTTGTCTGCAGAAAATTTGGAGTGTGTTAATTATATTTTTACAGGGTATTTTAAAACTTATGTGACTCTTATTTGGGTGCTACAAATACATTATATTTCGATGAAATATATTAAGGAAATGTCAATTGGGTGCTAATAATACATTATATTGACTAATGCGAGTGTTAAATTCCAGTAATATACTGTACGGTATTGTTATTGTAGGTAACACATACAATTATTATAAGGTGTACATGCCTAGCGCAACGTGCTAAATACATCATTATACTATTTTTTAACGATTATTATAACTTGTTCATCTCGCACGCCAAGATATTTTACCAACAGAATAAGGCCTACAAACAGTGTACCTAAATTTTATAATTATTATGTATAAGAACAGAAATGATGCTAATGGGACAAAGTAGCACGTCTTATAGATAAGATGTACTTCGGTATATAAATATTCCAGATTATTATAAGTTTTACTACTGTTTACTGTAGCTTGTTACACATACATGTGATATAACTTGATTATTTACCCGAGATAATGTTGACCAAGCAATAGCTATGAGTACCGTGTGTCTAGACTACATTTAACTTATCTATACACTGTAAGATAAGAATATATATTGATGGTTGACAGTTTTATAGTATTGTATATATTACCTCGTTATCGTAGTCTTCCTCCTCATTGTTATCTACCTCGGCCTCGTCATCTATATAATTCATACCTCCCTTCTTACGTACCATGATTGTATCATGCGTACTTGACTATAAGTTTTGTCTGTATTAATTATCTAGAAAGTATTGACCTTTTATACATATTATCTATCCGTCAATTAGGTATGGCCCTTGGTTACATCCATCACAAATTATTACCTAATTGAGCGCTATTACGTACTTATGCTGCTTTCATCTCCAACTACGATTGTTTAACGAACCATCAACGAATTCCATGGAATTTTACCCATTATGTACCATATGATCTTAGAGAACCAATTTTGAATAAAATTATTTTGCGTTATATAATTCATTATTCATAACGCGCCAACGTGGCTCCTGTTACGGTATTCAATACAAAGAAACCGGCAGTTCCTGTAATTAATTTTCTGTCTGCCCAATAACTGAACAAAAGTACGGCTCCGACGAGTCTAACAGATCAAAGCTATGCGTTAATCACCCAACAATGAACCAACAATGCCCCTTTAATTTAATCCTTGTACGCTCTTTAACGATATATGCTTCATATCGCTTTACAATACATTTATAATCCGTGCAATATCTATATCTGTGGAATTAATTTTACATTTTAATTACTCAGAAACATGGCTTCGAACACGGTCCTAACTTCCAACGCTGTACCTAAACTTGGCAAGTACAATATGATTTTGTCTGTTTTTAAATACGAGTATTTTTAAAAATACGAGTATTTTTAAAATAGTGTAACCTGCTTTATGTATGGTCGCGATTTTATTTTGCTGAGGTATATTTAACAAATGTGTGCGTGAAAACCTTTGAAAGCGAGCGCGCGCGCGTGTGTGTGTGTGTGGGTGTGTGTGTGTGGTGAGGGTGGGGGGGGATCCTTGGGAACCACTGGACTGATAGAAGATCTGCAGCATCTTGCTGCAAACCTTGAAGGATCTTAGCTTCCTCAAGAAGTACAGTCTGCTCTGTTCCTTCTTATAGATTCTTCACTGTTGTGTCTCCAGTCCAGTCTGTTGTCCAGATGAACACTGAAGTATTTATATTTCTCAACCAGCTCCAAGTCTTCGCCAATGTTGTAAATAGGGTTTAATCTAATCATGTTCCTCTTGAAATCAACAATCACCTCCTTTGGCTCTGCCTTCCACTTTTCTGGGAACAATCATCTCATCTTAAATGTGAACAAAACAAAGGGAGCAGCAGCATCTCCTGATTTGGTTGAAGACAAACTTTTGGAAGCAGAAGAGTCCATGACTGAGGTGGAATATAGGACATCTAAGGCTTGACAGGAAAGCAGTGGGTTAGAGGAAGGTGGGGTGTCTGTATGACTGGGGACAGGAGAGGATAATGATGAGCTTGTTCCTGAAGATATTGAATGCATCTATCTGATCCTCCTTTTGCTTGAAGCTTCTAATTTTGTTCTTTTGTGGTTTGCTCTCCAAGATTAGGGTTTTCTGTACAATCTTGGCTTTGAGATGTTTCTAGTGCTCTTCAAATGCATGTCTCCAAGAGGCAATCCCACCTCAACACGGGTTAAAAGCAAAAACATTCACAACCAAAGGTCACCCAACACAACAGAAAATATCTCTATCATTCAGCCTTCACATTATGTTCAAGTTTCAAAGACACTGCAGGGAAAGA
>JAXGGS010027781.1:46876-59095 GCA_035585475.1 Armandia brevis | reverse complement strand
GTGAACCGGTCCGTGAACCGGTCCGTGAACCGGTCCGTGAAATCAAATTCAATCAGAGCATGCGATGTGGTTTGTAATTGCCCACGCCGAACCCGTACACCCCTGTTATAATTTGTGTATAATGCGAGGCACGTGGTGCCTAGAACATTATTGGTCATTAAGATCCTCCGCCTGGGAAGCTGACCAATCAATTACACCTCCGACCTGAAGATCAGGAGATAAGAAGAGCACACGCGGGTCGTGGGGACATTCTTCCGAGAACAGCTGACCAGCTCCGTTGTCTGTTGTCGGCCACCCACCACACCCGGACCAAACAAGCGGCAATCTGAACTTTGTTTATTTTATTCTTTATTATTATCATTCCTTGTTGGGCCGAACTTTCGAGTTTCATGGGTCAATTTTTGTAGGAAGCAGATAACATTTGATAAAAAATATAATTTTAGTTTACCACTTACGAACAGACTCATGTTTTACCTGGGGTTTTATTAATGGAAAACGAATGCCCCGATTCGGAAACGGCGTACCAATGCAGTTACTTAATACTTGTCTCGTGTGGCGCTGAAACCATCTGACAGCAATTACACTTTGGAAAGCAACCCCACTGATAGTGACCTTCTTCCTATCTAGTGGGTTCTAAAATGATTATACCTAAATAACTTACGACTCTATTTAGTCGTATATAAGCTCATATCAATATACTGAGTCATAAACTATACACGAAAAAGACCCATATCTATAGTCCAACTTAATTGGCATACTATCCTCTGTTTTCTCATTTAGTGAAACATTAAGTTGGGGTTTGATTCTAAAAGCCCGTGCATGTTTGCTACATGATGTGTAGAAATTCTATCTTTGCATTGTTTATCATAAAATAACATTTGATCCAGTTATCTGCCGTCATAAGCCAACGTTTCTTATAAAGCGTTCGCTATCAAGAGCTTTATAACTGATAAATGTATTATCTTTATTTACTCAGGCTACTACATTTAGTCACCGCTATTTATCTTATAGTGCATAAACCAAGTAAGTTACAAGAGAATTTTGCCTCCCTGAAAACAGATTATAAGTATACAAAGTCACCTTCTGATTAACTCAACCAGTTTGTTAATTGTATCGAAGTTTCGCGACTGTTCCTTTTATTAGAAAGAACGGTGGTTTGTAGCTATATATATACTCTTGGGTGATATGAAATCGGTTCTTTAAGACCGGTCATATCATGCAAACGTCAGGTACACGTATCATAATGGATGATTTACTGTTTTGCAAATAGTCAGCGGCGAAATCTGATACACCATATTATCACATTGGTTCAGGTGTTAGGCTGATAATAAGAATCCGCATTTGGTTCAAATTCGTTTCCGCTGTACTAGCCGGTCATGATATATCGAAACTATTTATAACATGGCTTTTCGATCGAGTCGGTTATATATATCTAGGCCAAAGTGGAAAACGTAACTATAGTACATACATATGTTGGATTCAATTAAGAGAAAAGTTTGTAACACAAGGAGGAACTATATGTACTATATCACTTTTCTCGGTGCACAGTTCTAAGGCAGACGACAATCACGCAATTAATCCCACATTTTCCCGCCGAACGGGAAACCGATGCGTATGTCACTCACTTACCTGACGAATTCCGGCTACACCACGTACACAACTCCCGTTTGGTATAAAGCTCCGTTTAATCGTCGCCAATCATACTGAAGGCTGATACGAGAAAGATAGCCACCATCCACGGCTTCGACTTGTGCCAGCAATGGGCTCCACAAAACACACACAGAAGTAATATTAGTCCCGGGAAAAGCGACTGGTTCGATGAGGCTCACTCACGCTTAAGGCGGGCGCTCGTATCGATCGGCGCCTCCATCACCAGTGAAATTGTGGACACAGCAGACGTTACCTGTAGTTCGTCACCAGGTAACTCGCGCCGCAGCCGCCGCTATTGATCACACGTTTCCATGGCAACGGCCAATACAATCGCAGCGGGCGGCGGTTCGACGGCGATCACCGTAGTGGTGGCCTCGCGTGACGACACAGCAAGGGGGTTCGCTAGCCCCTCGCGTCAGCCCCCCCAGAAGATGGGGATGATGGTGACCCTAGACACAGACCCCCACTGGTCTCGGTGATGAGGAGGATGAATAGCATCTACGCGCAGATTGCGTATATCTGGGCGAGCGGACAATTGTGAAGCATCTCTTTGTTTACAGGCTTTGTAGGCGACCACACCGACGACTTGGTTTCGCTGTATTTAATTACCCAGCTCTTGCCAACATGGAACACGCGGCGTCATGACCGCAACGTTACAGAATCGCGCTCAATCTCGCTCAACGTGAGTCTCCGATTCCACGCAATTTATGCGCTTCCTGGAAGCCCTTCCTGGTCGCCGTGCAGCATCAATACATACGATCACTGAGAGTCAGATGCGAGCACTGCATGGTAAGCGCGGCTCTTAACCTCCACCAGCTCTCTCGTGGTGTTCTCAAGTACTTTAGGCAATTGTCATCCACAAACACGGCCACACAAACCCGGTTTGCAACACGCACTCACTTTGTTAGACTCGCCCAAAGCAATAATCCAATCTCTAATCTTATCTTATGCTCTTGACTTTAACCGAGATTTTTGTATGCATTCATTCATACGCATAATAATACGCCCTCCTCTATCAAGGGATATTATATATATATATATGTTATATATATATATATATATAATATACAAAGAACCCGAAGAATGTCACGATGATAACGCAAAACTGTTTTAAATAGTTCATACAATAGAATTTCGAGGAAACGCGTTTTTAATCAAACTTTCCCACGGGCTTTATTTATATATTTCATATGAATTAGATATCATTTTGGCTTGAACCGTGGAATCCATCTGGATCATGACAGATTATTAAAAAGTGAGACGGGTTATATGTTGGCTTCACATCCTCCCACCAGCGCAGAGATCTACTTTATTAAATAAGTAAGTAATTAGAATGCCCACTTTCAAAATTAAGTACAAAACAATTGTTAAAAATATTATCACATTTTATGTTTGGTATTTGCACAGAAATGCAAAAAATAACTAAAATTAGTATTGACCAAATCTAGCTCTACCGAAATTAAAATTAGTTCCCGAATTCGGACTCACTGACTTTATATTGTGGCAGTGACCGCTGGTTAACTTGTCCCGTCTGAATTATTCAGAATCAATTAAATCCGTTCAAGTGTAAATGGGAATCTATCAAAACTGTTTGATATAGAGATAAACATATATTCGTAAAATAATTGTATTCCTATCAGCGAGATGCCATGCGCCTTTGCGGTTGTTTGCATGGTGTTGCTAGCATCAACAGAAGACATCAATATAGGTTCCACTCCCAAACAATCCAGCTTCTGTTGGCGAGAATTGCACCAAGCTAATGAGAGGGGGCCCCTGCCCAGACGTATACCTGTGTATCCAGAATATGAAAATGCATGTTCAATAAACACGATATGTGATATATTAAGACATGCGAGTATCGCATTGTTTATAGTTAGTACGATGGTTGCGGGGTCGATGGTGACCACTGTTACACCTATAACGCACACGTTTGCATTCTACATACTGCAATGGGCGGGGCACTTTTGATTCTATTGTGCTTAATACAATAACGGATGCAGGATGTGCAGCGCATCGTTGGACTGCGAGGTGGCCATATGTATGATTAGATATTTTCATCGATATTATTATTGTTATAAGCAATGCCGTAGCTTGTGTATTTGCTCTGCTTTGATAGCGACAGTTGTTTGCAAGAGATTCCATACGATTTTATAAATAGCTCAGGCGCTAATTACATAATGACATGTCTTTTATGTAATTCTTGTCTAATGATGCTCATTAGCAACCTCACTTTTCCGAAAACAAATAAGCCGCCTAACGCCGTATGTCGAATTTAAATTTCATGGTGACATTTATTATTATTACATCAAATTGTCTCCATTATAGTTTAAAATACCTCCATCAATCTTTCTTGTTAACAAAGCAAATTACACTTTCTAGTAATTTATTAAAAATAAGATCTGTGTTCCTGTAACAAATACCAACGCAGAACGTTAAAGCTTAAGCTTAAATCTGAATGCCTTTATGGAAACTAGTAATGTAATCCATTTTGAGCCAACAATATGACAGACCGCAATTAGTGACCGTTCCTCAACCTAAGGGATTATCTGCAATGTCAAGGACACAATTATCTGTACACCATTTATAAAAGTAAAGCATGGATCCATATACCAATAAGATGTTCATTTCTTCAATTGATAAAGGTTTGTTAAGGTACGTACATCTTTCGCATACATAATCCGCGATGAATCTTGCGTCCTTCGGAAGTTCGGTGAAGTCGTCATAATGAAAATAAGTTACATGGATTTGCTGCGGTGTCGAAGCCATTTCTCTCAGATCGTCTCTCTTAACCCGACTCGTTATTCCAATGGCAAGAAAGAGAAAAGAATTCTCCCTGAAAGAAAGAGATTTTCGGAGTTTGAATCTATAGTTTAATATCAACAAAGGAAAGACTTGATTTCATGATGGAGCATGACTCTTCTAGAGAGCGCGTTGTTGACCATTTGTTATTCTAAATTGTTAATAAATCCTATAGAATCACGAATCGTACTCAACCCTCACTTTAGCTCCCTCCCACCCAAATAAAGAAGGCAGAACCCATTTATGGCGCCTATATTGACTTCTAATTGGAGATAACCATTTTAGAGCCTGTGCCCAGCCTGATGACATTAATTTAGAACTTACTTTGAGTCATATCTATGATTAAAACCGTGAATATCACTAGGAATATGATTGATATGAGCCACATAAGAATTGACAGCATAATTTGAGCTCTCGCTTAGACTTACTCTTTGACAAGCCTGGCCTGCTCTTTTGCTGGATATCTCCCGTCTTCAAACCCGTCTGAAACAAACAGTCCGACTTTAGGGAAATTGGCCCTGACCCCAGGGCCTCTGAAAACCTTTTCCCTCGCTACTTTGATCGCATCAGCGGCATTAGAGGTCTGATATCTTACATATTCTAAGTTGGTTATAGCCACTTCCAGAGAGACTGCTGTTTGGTAGCTAAAATTAGATACATCTATGACATGATATTAGAAGAGTTTCGGTGCAAGGTGTTAATTGAAATATACACGTTACATCAATTGATAATTCGTGTATTTCCAATGCATGGATGGTTTAGCTCATGGCACAATTGTATTACATACAACATGTAGTCTAAACCGTTAGTAACAAAGATGGTTATTAATTCTACCTGTCAAGACCCCAACGGATATTTCCTGATGAACCAAATGTGACTAAGGACATTAATGTGTTCTCCGGCCCAATTATTAATGAATTGGCTAAATATCTCAGGAAAGATTTCAGATATAGGAAATTAGCGCATCCATTACTGGTAAACGGCTCCGAATCACATACACTTCCAGATATATCCAACATCACAACCAAGTCATACCCAGCTCCGCAAACTGTGCAAGAAATTATAACATGTGCTAATGATGGGTAAGATATTGATGGTCTTGCGAGATTATCACAACGGGGAGTATATATATATGATCTGTTTGAAATATTCATACTTGGTTGAGTTGTGGTTGATAGGGTTGTTGTAGTTGTTGGGGGTGGGGTTGCCGGTGTCGGCACGGCTGATGTCTTGCAATTCAAAACAGCTATCAACTGTCTGAAATCATTTGATTTGTATTATATTAGATGTGCATTCTGCTACCTACATGAATATACATGTATTCAAACATGAAGTTAATACAGGTTTGTTTCACTACTTTGATGGTGTAGCCAAATCATTGAATATGGGCCCAAAGTAGTTTAGGTTGATGATTTGAGGCAGGGAGACGAGGGACTTGAGGAAGGTAGTAGCAGCCATCGATGTTATTCCCACGCCATATATTTGTATATTCATTCTTTTGGCGTTATCAGCTTGACGAATCGCTTCGATAGTTCCTAGTCCTACCGAATAAAATGACAAATGTTAACGATGATACTTGCTCGTAGAAACATAATCTTGGCATGCCTTTATATCTGCGATTTTATGATTTAATTGTTATCATTATTTGATTATCATAATTAATTATCATCAACAGCCATGAATAATAATCATGTCCTCACCGTCTACAGGTAGAGCATCGCTTAGAATAATCAGGACATCTGGTGAGTACGACCGATCTCCTCGCCCAAAAGCATTGAATATATTTTCCGAAGCCCATTTTATCCCTGTCCCAAGATTGGGAACCTGGCCTGCTTTATATTGAAGACTATCTATCTTCTGCCTAACAGCTGTCTTACTGATGCCTCTGTGCGAATTAACACATGGGAGAAATATTAAAAGAGCCAAATACAATCTAAATCATCACAGCGTTTTTGAAACATGCTAGATCTTGATGAGTAACTCACTCCATCAGGAACAAAACGGTCTCAAGTATTGTGCCGTACTGTAGTAATCCAATCCTGACGTCATCGAAACCAACCGGGAGACCGTCGACTACTCTCTTCATGAACAGCTTAGCAAGATCCCAATTGGCGCATCCCGTCCCTTGTTGGCTTGAGCAAATACTGCGAGTCGAATCGATCAGGAAAACTACATCACTGCAATTACCTACGAAAGAGTGTGTAGACATGTGTATGTGGAACTTTCTTCCTAATTTAACGATATAGGTTGATATGCTAGATAATCAAGTTAATAGGCGGTACCATTTGACGACGACTTACCACTTGGGGGTGGGGGAGTTGTGACTGGTGGCGTAGTGGCCTTAGTACTAGTAGTCGTTGTTGCCCGCAAACCACAGTTCAAATTCCTCTCCAGTGAGCTGAAAAAATACAAAACTTATAATACAGCTGCTTAAACAATTACCCCCAATGATACGTATTGTCGTTGGAGAAATACTACCCACAATAACCTAGTTGGTCTTGCAGGATGACTGGCAATTGAAATTACCTGAAGGAGCCGTTTTTCTACTTACTTGACGACAAATGCACTATTGCTGGTTATAGGAGTCGAGAACACGTTGAGGCCGTCTTGCTGAGGTATAGAAGCCATGGCTCTCAGGAGGTTGGTATCAACAGAAGAACTTATGGCTATCGGGATCACTCTGATGTTCGCTGTCTGCGCTCGGTTTGTTTGCTCAATGACCCTCAGTTCCAATTCTACAAATTGGTTAAGGGTTTGATGTACATTAACATATTTTTGGCAACTCTTCTACGAACGAGCGAATAGCATTTTGGGAAAGCGTTTTTGAAAAACGATCGCTGAAGTAATCAGAAATGCTTTAGATTACTCCGCACGCCGGCTCAGTCCTGTCGGTATTGTTAATTTCATTTACAATTTATTTGAGACATTTTGTACGAATGAAACTCAGAATTCACATTGATGCTAAAACTGTCATCTGTGGTTGAATTAGAATTTCAAGCACTCGAAACAAGGGTTTATGATAGGTTCATCACCCACTGTGAAACAAGGAGCACTGTGATTAAGCGAGTCGAACATGTATCCCGTCGACTGAAGCATCGATCCCCGGTATCTAGCTTTACCTCTTGTTCGGAGGATCGCATCTGTGAACACCACCATGACATTATTAATCCCTGGTCTATCTCCTCGTTCGTTGTTCCCCTTGAATATGTTGTCTATAGCGACTTTGATCCCCTCGCCAATGTTGGAGTCCTGGTATGGCTTGTAACGGAGATTGGTAATTCTCTGTATGGTCAACATTTGATTGATGCCTCTGAAAGTGAGAAATAAAACAAGATCAGACAAACTCCTCTAAAAGCGGGATGTAGTAGGTCAATTTCATTGTTTATTAGGTCAGTCTGTGAAATAGTTTTAGTTCTGCCTTAAAGAAGGATGCGATCGGCATCTGAGATTAATTAAAGGTGTGTGTATGTAAACGTACTCATGCAGGTACCACAGGATTTCTACTGTCGATCCCATCTGCAAAATCGCAATCCTAATCTTTTCAGAGTCCACATTTAAAGCCACCACTATGTGGTTTATCGCGTCTTGGAGTTTTGCCCATGTCTGACACGTGTTGTATACATTTTCGAACGTCGGATCACCCTCGCATATGCTTCTGGAGCCATCGATCAGAAACGCTATATCATGACATTCGTCTGGAAAATAAATGACTAAAGATACATATATTTGGGTAAGGTGGTCCTTTTGCAATATACACGTGCGAAGTAGTGATTATGTCTCTTATTTAACGACACCACGCAAATAACTGAATAGAATTACACTCTACTTGGTGGTGGTGGTGTTGGCCTTGTTGTCGTTGTTGTTATACGAGGAGGTGTCAACGTTGTTGTGGTTGTGGTTGGTGGTGGCACGCAGAAGAAAATACTGGTGAGCTGACTTTTTAGAAACACAGAATAAAGCGTTATATATCATCTGTAGGAGGATGAAATATGTAAACCAATTCATATGTTGAACCCATATAATAATATATATATATTACCCTACTATCAATAATAACTATATACTAATAGCAGAAACGCGTGTACATGCCTTGTAACCTATTTAGTAGTTAATTATCATAGAGAGTAACAATATATTACCTGAGAGGGGTGTCGGCATCTCGCTCCAGTGGATCATAGAAGTAGTTTGTTCCTGGGTATTGCGGCTGTGAGGATAATTGCCTCAGGAAATCGGCGTCTCTGGCGTACGTTATCGCGATCGTGTATAATTTGATCTGATATAGGGCCGCTCGTGTCACCTGTTCCAACGCTTCGTCTCTTCTGTCAACTGAAGTTTTAATCGTTTACCCAATTCTTTTAAAATAAATGATACTCAATGTCTCGGGAAGTGATAAGATTTACTTAAGTTTTTTGTAGTCAATTGCCAAATCCTTTAAAATGATCTATATAGTTGGTAGTAAACATCTTGCATTTTTCTATACAGTTTTCGAACCCATGTCTACTCCTCAACTCCTAGATGGATTAATGAAATGTGACTCACATGGTGGTCGCGCATCGGTCAGTAGAACTATAACATCTGGAGCTGTTGCTCTGTTTCCGCTGTTCGGGGCCAGAAACATGGTATTGATAACATTCGCCAGGCCGATTCCTACATCGGTCGTCTGATAGGCGGTGTATCTCAATGTCTCTACCGTCTGGAGTGTCATCGCTCTATTTACACCGCTACAATCAACGGAATATAAAACAAACGCTAAATTCAATGTAACAATCAGTTATTGACATTCTGAAAATTATTTACACCGCTACAATCAGCGGAATATAAAACAAACGCTAAATTCAATGTAACAATCAGTTATTGACATTCTGAAAATTATTTACACCGCTACAATCAGCGGAATATAAAACAAACGCTAAATTCAATGTAACAATCAGTTATCGACATTCTGAAAATTATGAAAGCAAATATAGTTGTTTGAAAAATGTCAACCAGTTTTGATTTATATTTTGAATAATTAACATGAAACTATAATTACTCTTTTAGGAGCCACGTCATGTCCGTGGTGATACTTTGCTGTAAGATGCCGACTCTTGTAGCGTCTGGGCCCATGTTTAGTCTCTGTATGATTAAGCTGAGGAATCCCTTCACCTTCGCCCAGTTGTTACAGGTGGATGTCTGCGGGTTAAAAGATGGATCGCTCGCACAAACGCTCATCGATGAATCGATAAGAAACACGATATCATCACATCGATCTGAAAAATGGAATGAGCTCGGAAAATGATTGAATATGTCTAAATATGCACTGCATACTTGACCGCTTATATCGCTACATGCAATAGACCAATATTTGATTATTTAATCTAACTGGGACAGCAAAATGCCAACGTACTGTCCTGCGGTGGTGGAGTTGGACGCGTTGTTGTGGTTGGTCGAGTTGTCGTTGTCGTTGTCGGCCTTGTTGTTGTTGTTGTGGTTGTGGTTGGTCGGGTTGTAGTGGTCGTTGTCGGCCTTGTTGTTGTTGTTGTTGTGGTTGTGGTTGGTCGGGTTGTAGTGGTCGGTCTTGTTGTTGGGGTGGTGGCACCGACCAGACCACAAATGTCGTCATTTAACACGTGTAACGGAGGCTGCAGCCCTTCCACTATCGATGTGGTGAAGTAGTTCTGATTTATCATTTTCGGGTTAGCTGCAATTGTCCATACGTGATAGGTAAAACCCATTGTTATTGGAACCGAGTATATTTTAATTCCAGCGCTCTCTGCTGCTGCAACTGCCCTCGTAATTCCCTCTTCTTGAGCGATTGGCGTAGCTTTTCCATCGGTGATCACTATAGCAACTTTGTTTGCGTCCGCTCGGCTCCCCGAACGACTCAAGAACAGATACCGAGGCAGGAGATCAAGAGCATCGGTGAGGTAGCTGTTCTGATTTGGTCTATAAGAAACGAATTCGCGCAACATTTCAGATTGAGCATCAACATTCTGGTGTCGCCTATAAAGAAAAAGAAAATATACAATACGAACGAATACGTCTTATTGGGCGTACCGATGTTTAAAACAAGGTAAATCGCAGAATTCAGAAGAAATTAATTGTACCTACGAACTGAATGTCCACAGAATGTCTGCGCCCGAACCAAAAGCAACAAGCGCTAACTTAACGCCATTGGGTGAAAGTCTATTACCAAGTTGGTATATTAGAGTATTGATGAAATTCTTGACTTTGATGAAGTTTTCGCAGTTCTCGTATTGATACTGCGCAGCAGTGGGGTCAGTAGCACATACACCTCCATATGTATCCAACACTATAGCCAAATCCACCCGGTCTGAACACACTGTAGCCAACACAAGAATTTCGTTAAAATTGTCTGTCTTATAGATTAATACATAATTTCATTATCTCCAGCATAATCAAAGTAATAACTGTACATATCATCACATATTCAAGTTTTCATGGAGCAAGAAGAAATAGCATGTTGTTATTTTCAAGTCGTGTGCACATGAAGCTAAACAGAACTATACGATAAGTCTATAGATAAAAACTAACATTTAATGAAAGCTGGAACTTGCCTGACTCCGATTCGTGCGCTTTAAGCAGCAAAATGATGCTTATGACGAGCTTAAATACTGTGACAGTTGCCATCTTCGTAAGGTCATGATAAGCTTATGCTTCACTGCATGTACGCCTGCACAGGTAGGTAAGATATAATTCAGAACAGCTTCAACGTTTTTATGAAACAACAGTCAGGAATCCGTCTGATAATTTCCAACATCGAATGCTATTTTCCAGTGCTAGTCATCAAAACTCCACCCAGAAAGTTTCGTATAACGTTCCCAGGCTCCTCATTTTCCCCCACCTGAAATGGGCCATGCACGTTTGTTTTTATCGTTCATTCTTACATCTGCAAGTGAATTCATATATATATAGTTACGCACGGAAGAATAAATATGTTTTCTCCCACAGTATATGAAGGACTTTGAGATGCTGCGTCTGAATAAACGTGACACAGTCGATGAACTTGACACAATGATGTCTGCGTGTAGACTCTCACTTTTTGCACTTTTCGAAACGGGTCAAAGAACACTTAATTAAAGCATGTTCCTATTTACTGCCGAGAACATGATTATACGATATAATAGAGTGATTGTATAATATTTAAATATATGCTTCCTTTGTGTTATGAATAGCAAGTAACCTTGTTTGGGGTAGCTAGGTCTCAGGCTCCTTAAACATCTCAGTTGCAATTATCGAAATGATTATAGGCTCTTCAAGTACACTGACGTACACCGGTATATAATTTTTTTTAATTATCAATTAATTCACTAGTGCACATGTATTATTTATTACTTATTATTATTTAGTGTCATATCCTTAACTGCGAGATGACCATGCACATCAAGGCACAAAAGTTAACACTTTATATTTATAATTTTCAATCATATACTTTAATTAATTTAACTTTAAATATTTTTTACAAACCAAAATTATGTACATATTGTGTGATTCATACTTTCAGTCAAACCAAATCTGGTACGACCAAATAAAAGTATTTGAAACTATAGCAGTGGAGGCAATCTAATGTGCCAAGAGGCTGTCGACCAATATTTATGTATCAATTACATATTTTAAAATTTTGAAAGTTGGTTTCCCATCATTAAACTTTGCTACTCGCCTTGGCCCATGAAAACACCCACTGGGCGCCCCCATCCACGTTCTAATGTTAAAATCACCAAAGAAGAAATGGAAGAAAAGAAGAAATGGCGCACCTGCTTGATAACTCTT
>JAXGGS010027781.1:31609-42804 GCA_035585475.1 Armandia brevis | reverse complement strand
CAGAGGTGTCCTAGTTGTTTACTGGTGCGCTGGCCGTTGTTCTCGCTGTATGTTGTGTTGGTTTGTTTTTGTGTTTGGTAAATACCCCTCTGCGATTAGCTCGCCAAGAGTAAGGCGCAATTCATTGCCACGTATTAAGGTGATATAGATTTATACATTTCTCAGATTAGGTACACTGAATATTGCACTCTGTTATATCATCTTGTGTGACTACTCTGGTGTCGAATTTTCAATGCGTAAGAAATGACTCAAATATTTATCGGATTATAAATGTTACTGTATTGTTACAATATGAGAAGACACATTTAGTTAAGATATTCACAATTGGACAACACTGTAGCTTTCTACTTATCCACTGATTGATTTAAGACGCACATTCATTAAGAATCGTGGAAATGCAGTCCCTCTTGTAACGAGTCGGCGATGTCGTTGACGAAGAAATCACTGTCGAATGACAGGCACTGTGAGAGATGGATTGTAGCTTTAACAGTCATGTCGCCGAACACCTGGCTACTGTGTCTAACCAGCGACTCCTTCAGCGTCCTCTTAGCTCGCTCAGCCTCCTCCAGCGATACGGGCACGGAGATGAAAGTTTGTGTGTCCCTGCATCCCTCCAGGTACTTCCAGTGGATCCCCTCCTCCTGGCTACGGGAAAGCCTCCCCGCGCCCAGCGGTATCCCGTTAATCAGTCTCGGCAGTTTCTTGTAGCACGACTGCGGAATCGGGCCTCCTCCGTAAACGGTTGTCATGGTGATTTGTATCATGTAGCTTCTGAGATTTTCGTTGACGTCACCGACTTGCACCTGACGTATCATTGAGTGAGCCTCTTGTGACGTAACGGTGAAGGGTGAATAGGACGACATGATGGTGGTGCTTGCTCGGTCTTCAGCTCTGAAGAAAAACATTCAATGAAAACGCACTCGATATCGCCCAAGTGTAATAAAACAATTTGAGATTTTCATCGACGAGATAATGTACCATATGTTATAAGTCGCTGTGCAAATATAATCTGCACCTTTGGTATATTTTTAGACAACCGTTGCATGTTAATCAAACCGTCTTGTTTTTTGGTCGATAAAATCAACCTTAAGTTTACAATTAGGCCAAAGATGTACCTGACTTTTATGCGTTTAACCACCAATTGACGTACATTATATATTCTGTGAGTATATACATGTACAAGGCCGATCTGTGCACTTTTTAAACTATACATGTCCATGCGCATATTCGGCAGATGTTTAAATCTAAAAAATGGGGGTTTACCGTCTCTCAGTCATATCCCTGCCATGCTCTAACCAGCTAGATCGGCTGTACTGGAAAGCATTGCTGCCCATTTGTTAAGAGGACTTACACCCTTGCGATGGTAATTCTAGGCATTGGGACTAGATCTCTCTGATGTGCGTCTTTTTACTTGTTGCCCATCTTGCCAAATAATTGTACTGTACTTCTTTTTAGTTACTAAGATATGATCGTGACGTTCCTAGTAGCTCATTATGACGTCATAATACGTATACGCGACGTTGACAACACGTCTAGACGTACGTCGCCGTTCAACAATGGCACTATGGCGTCATAATATTGATAAGTAGATGCCAACTGCTTTTAGACTTCAGGGAAATGTTCTGATAACTGCTGGCCGCACCGTATGATAAATCGTTGTACACGTAGATGTATATTATTAGCAGACTAACCTGTTGCTAGCACCAGGGAGCCGGCTATCCCAGGCACAGACGAGATGATCTCCCGTGGCTGCTTAAGATAAAGCAACTCTGCGATCTCGCTCCCTATAGGAGATCAAGAGATGAAATCCTGAGATGATCCTCTGATTTCTAGATTTTAGTTCCAGGACCTATTAGGTTGTTCTAAAAATATATACGAAATATCGGTCTCAGCAAACAAATGGATACATTGGTCAAACCTATGATGTTCAAATTGTGTAGAAATGCTAAGAGTAGAATGTATGAGGTGCATGCTCACCTCTCCCAGGACAACGCTTCACCTAAAACTCCGGGCCGGCTGAAGGTTTCCCGGAGGAATAACTCTGATACTGACAGAGATAGACTGAGAGCGGAGTGTGAGATTGTCTTGTTCCCAGCTCGGCTGTTTCATCAGTTATGAGGCAGAAGGAGGAAGCTCCCGAGTTAACCGAGGTCACGTATGACGCCACTTCTCACCAGCTACCTGCTTAAACTGACGTAGGGAGGCGCGGCTAGTTACACCATCAGCCCAGCTGCTGCAGACTTTACCCGCTCCCGGGGCGACTGCCGTCAAACTCCCAGGAAACTTTGCCAACTTTTCATCTCACTCGGTCCCCGCTGTCAGCGTCAGCAGCCGCGAAGGTATTTCTCCGACAGGTACATAGCTCACGAGCGTATAATCTCATAGGTTAATGTGCTAAATATACCAGAGTATAGTGTAAAGATGACGTGTGCTTAGGGAGCTAACGCACCAGAGTTTGTTTACAAGCCAAGAAACTGGGCTACTGTTGCCAACGTCAGAACACCGGGAACACATACATTTGTTGTTTATTAATCATTTCCTATCAGCTCGCTGCTCATTTTATTGAGGCGCAGTGTTGCCTTTTCATTTAGTGGTTCTGATATTCCTACAACAGCTTTATTTCATGGGGGCATTCTTACACCCAAACTATATAGGCTACACTAGCTAATGCCAACCTATTATACTATTTTCTAAAGGCTTTCACTTGCAAGTCCTGGTAAAGTCCCTCTCACTTATCCGTAGGATAAAGCCACCCGTTGCTTAAATTGTTGAAATGTAAGTTGTCAGGATGGCCGAGCGGTCTAAGGCGCTGCGTTCAGGTCGCAGTCTGGTTCTCCAGGCGTGGGTTCGAATCCCACTTCTGACAAATGTTTTTATGAACTTTTTTTACATGGTCATGGGGATCAAAGGCTATTAAAAACTGGGATCAAGACTATAATAGCGGGGAATTGAGACTAGGATAGCTGGGGATCAATGCTATAATATATGGGGATCGAGTCTATGATGACTAGGGATCAAGACTATGATACCTGGGATTAAGACTATGACACCTGGGATTAAGACTATGATACCTGGGGATCAAGACTATGATAACGGGGGGATCAAGACTATGATAATTGGAGATCAATACTATGGTAACTGGATCAAGACTATGATAACTGGGAATTGAGACTAGGATCCCAGTTACCATAGTCTTGATCTCCAGTTATCATAGTCTCGATCCCCCAGTTATCATAGTCTTGATCTCCAGTTATCATAGTCTCGATCCCCCAGTTATCATCTTATTCTTGATCCCAGGTGTCATAGTCTTGATTCCCAGGTATCATAGTTTTGATTCCCAGGTATCATAGTTTTGATCCCCAGGTATCATAGTCTTGATCCCTAGTTATCAAAGTATTGATCCACAATTTTCATAGTCTTGCAGCTGCAGAGCTTTGAGTGATAGGATCTCTCATACAATTTTATACAATACCCCTAATTGTATATTGATTTATAAGATTTTATGATTTTTTTATACAATTTTAATCTTAAAATACCCATATCTCTACTCTTACACACCTCTGCAATATGCGCCCATTCACTTAACACAGGGCTGCAATATCCCCATATAGAATACCCACCTCTGCAAAGTCTACCTCTGCATTTTGGGCACCGCCCTATAAGGGCACGAAAACCCGGACAGAAGCGCAGCTGCTTTATTCGACAAAGACGGGCCGATCTGAGGCGGCCGCGATAGCAATAGTGAGGCAGGCGCCGATAACGCAACTGAGGCTGCCCCGCAGGTGACACTCGCACACAAACTTAATGTGCGTCAAGTAAACTTTTACTAAAAGAATGATTCAACGCTATCATATTAATCACACGTTTAAAATTCTCAAGCTGACACATTTTCTACAAGGTATGTTAAGCCTACAGTCATTATTAGTACAAACTGAAAGAAACTGTGAAAGATCTGATTTATTGCCTGTAGCAAACAGGTTACAAGTTTGCCTAGCGCATACAATAATCAGGAGAGAGGGTGTGTGGTCCACTTCATGAACTACTCTTTACAATCCTTACAAAACATTTACCGGTATATTGTTTTTTGTACAAAAGTGCAAAGTTGTTCACAATTGTGTGTTGCATTAAATACATCAGGTATATGATCATACGTTTGGATACTCACAGGAATATGTATAGGTAAGGTGACATATAGGCCTATATTACTAAATTATATTATTTTGAAATCTTATCTACGTAATTGATGATTAGACGCAGTTTGAAGCATGAATAGCAATCCCATACCATATGTTAAACGTCAAACTGAGATCAAATGATTAGTGTAACAACGACCAGAATTTACAAATAAATGGTGCAAAAATTCATAATGTTATCCTGTACTAAATCATTAGTTTCTTATGACCTGACTACTATTTCCACATCAAACCGTAAATAGTAATGGAATGAAATGATCTATGTGACCTCAGAGCTCTTCGAATTTGACGCATGTTTTTGGATATCTTCAACAGATTATGTCGCTATTAATACGAAGTTTCCGCGAATCTAATCTGGGAAAGGTGGCACGGTTGGCACAGCTTGCGGGATGGCCCGAGAACATGCGAACAGTAAAAGCCTGTTACAACCTTGGACAAGGCAATTGGGTAGAGGCATGTGTGAATGACACATTCGCTGGTAATAGCCGAAAGGCATTACCTTACTAGTAAAGTAAATTAGCCATTGAATTCATTAATTTTATACATCCTTACCTATCTCTTTAGAATGTATATAGGCCTACATGAACCCAATTACAATACATCCGATAACTGAAATGTGATTCATTTTTTATTTCAGGATGTGCAGCTATTTCAAATCCAAACAAGGGAATAGGGATAGTTGGCTATTTTTTGGTTGACCCAGAGTTCAGAGGCAGTGGCGTAGGAGAAGGACTAGTACGGGAGGGTGTTAAGAGAATGGGTCATTTCAATTATAGAGCCAACGGTTTTAACAACATGATGCATTTGTACAGAAAAGCTTTCCCAAACATGGTTGTAGCTTTTCCTATCCAAACTCTTCTATGGTACCCAAAAAGCTGTCCTAGTCTTGTTCTTGATCAACAGATATCTGGTTACTCAATATTTGAATACAAAGAAGAAAAGCATTTTGATGCTGTACTCGCGTATGATAGCGAAATTTATCCTGTTGATAGAAAAGACAATTTAAAGTATTTGCTGTCATTGGATAATGATTGCAAAGCTTTCGTGACTACCAAAAACAAAAAAGTCACAGGTTACGGGTGTATTGTTCGCCTCACTGAGTTTTTGTATAAAATTGGCCCTCTCTTTGCTGATTCTGATGACATAGGCAATGACATATGCAAGCGCCTGCTGACTAATGTGCCAGGGTCTGCTAAGGTAACTGCAGCAATCATTGATTCCACATCTGCTGAGGCAGTTTTAACTGAAAGGTCAGGCGTTGTACAAAGGTCAAATCTAACCAGATTTTATACCCAACATGAAATTATGCCCATATGTTTGGATAAAGTTTATGCACTGTCTGACCTCTCGGTGTCTTTAATCTAATTTCACAGCCAATCGTTCTCGCTGAGAGGTGTTGTCAGATCAGACAAACGTCTTTATATCGAAATACTACTCTCTGATTGAATGTATTGGCTAATCCTTGAGCATATGTAGATCGTTTCGTAGTTTAATAGTTAACTCCAGTTGTACAGCAGTACATATTGGAGGTGTCACATGGAAGATAGACCCAAATGACCTTTTGATATCTGTATTCACGATCGTGTGAATTAATAGTTAGATATAATGGACATGATGATTTGTCATGGAGCTGAATGCTTTGATAAGGGAATTTCGTTCAAAATAATTAAAAAGCTTATATATGCAAACCTTGTGATCCTATTATTTTAAGCAATCATATGAGTTGTAGCCTATACGTTTATGGAACGGGAGACAATGTTCATGTACTACTTTGTTTTAATTCATTCATTTTTAGTCGGAAATAACACCATTGTTCGCATTTATCAGTTCCAGTCCGTGGAGAGATTTCCATTAATTGGCTGCAACAGTATTAAACTATCACTTTCACTATCACTATTACATATTTGAGAAACATTGTATGCTGCAATATTTCCACCTAAACATTTGCGGAAATAAATCTTTACAGTTCCAAATTCCAAATCCTGATGGACAATTCAGATGTGTTTTGTTAAATTGACATGCTTCATTTGTGCATTAAAATGTTGTCTCATATTCTGTCGGGGAGGCACTTCGATCTTAAACTATTGAACCTTTAGACGTATGACCCTACAGTTGATTAGACTTGTTGAACTCTTTATCTCTTGGGGATTACTCTCACACGATACATGTATATTAAATTAATTTCTTGCCGGGCGTGAGGGGCCAGCCTTTACCTAACCATACATAGCTTATGCCAAGTTGGCGAGGTAAAGTATGGCAAATCACATCACGGAGTGACAAATTGCCACATAGGATAATTATTAATTGATCCTAGTGTTCTCTGTATTTGTTCTGGTAGATCCGCTGGCGCTTGTAAAATCGAACCGAACCGCTGAAGTTGAAAACAATGGCGGTAGTTAAATCTGATAGGCGCCGTGTAGAATATGGATGCTGCATATCTAATGAATTTCCCCTTTGTCTGGTATTGTGGATAGGTTTTTTATGCAAATGTTCATTTATATTTATGATATATTTATGATTTTATGACTTGGTGGCTTTTTTTGTTATCCCGACCATTCATTATTATCCCATTCGTTGCCTTCTAAATAAGAAAAAAGTGAATTAAGAGTAGTCACAAACCTATTTGAAATCGTGATAACTTTTGGAACTGTATGAGTAAATTTATAGCCAACACTTACGAACTGTGTGGGAGACGCATTGATCTGGATTTGTTTATATTAATATAGTATTTTTTGTCTTAAGCCGGTTAGCGATGGTTATCCTGAGTAGTTATCAATAATTTTGACCTGATTATGATATGGATTATCTCAATACTAATGGGGCGTTCATCGATTCAATACTAAGTCAAACACGTATATCTGGCTTAATCCAAAATACACAAATTGTCTGGAGATTGCACAATACGTACATGTATTATCTAAATATTACAAGCACGTGACATACATATGGGAAGAATGATGAATATGTACGTACTTGCGGAGCAAAGTTCTGCGGTTTTAAATCGGCGATATTTATCATGTGCGCCTCTTGTTTATATGTTTCAGTACTCGTGCAGAGTGTTTGTTCTTAGCTCGCCCAGTTTCTATGCGAGGGTCAAGTCCAAAATGGTATATATTGTTGATTTTTAGGCACTAACAGTAGGAATAAGTGCACTTAATTGGAGTTAATAGCTACTCTTCATTATAGACAAGGATCTATAAAACGGCTTAATTCATGTCAACTCGATTGGGGGCTCTTGTATTTAGTGATTTAGACAGGATAAAAATGGTTCTTTATCTATTGCTTTGCTTCTTTTCAAAGATTGTGTGTTATAAAAATCTGACATTAGCCTAGTACAGACATTGAATTTTCCTTTTTCTTTGTAATATTGTCTGCCAGTTTGGTGGTTTGACTTTAACATAGTGTTATGGTAGGAGTGCAGAAAGATACGGTAGGCTTTCGTCCATTTATGTGACGGTGGATTTTGATTATTTGGTTTGTGTATTTAACATCGTAGCGAGTTCCGATACACAACACGTTTGGCGACGGTTCTTTATGCATTGTCGTGTGATCGCGGGCCAAGTAACACCGTGTTAATTTGCTTTTGTTTGACAAAAGTATTGATAATTTCCCTTTACGCTCTCGATTGCCTGTATTAAGAGTCGATCACTCAGTTGCCTGACGCGACATTTAGAGCTAGGTGCGTGTTTCACATGTACACCTGCCAAAATTAGTCGGGCACACACATGCATACAAATTGGTGTGTTGAAATAACGTGTGGCCCTCAAATCAAGTAGGGTTTGCTTGACAGATAATCCCGTTTGTTAATGACTTGAGAAGGCTGTAATCCGCAGGTGTATTGATCTAAGCCTGCCCGCTGGAGCGTCCGCGCCCGAGCATTGTGGAGCGGTGCTGGCATTGTGACCCGCGTGCTGCCGCCTCCTCGCACCCGTCAGGCCCGTAGCCAGGGTCCGAGGGTGTTAAGTTCTCCTTGGTTATCCAAACCCAGCCGAGTATTAGCCCGCCACTGTTTTAACCTACCCGCGGTACCGCTAATCCAAGCTATACGCGGCGTATTTTCTGTCACCTAGCCGGAAAACAAGGGCCGGAGCTGCACGGGAGCGTGGCGCCGCAATAGGACGTCTCATTCAATCGTGCCGTGTTTTTATATCGGGCGACTTTGTTAGAACATATTATTTATTGTATACGCATGGTGTGAAGTTTGAATGTTTACGCGGCGAGAAGACATCGTGCCTTTTATGTTTTTGATTGATTGAATTGGGATATATTCGAATGGCTAGAGGTGAGCAGGATGACGTTATGAACACACGAGTTAACACTTTGAGTGCCTCTAGTCGTCTCCCACCACTCTCCAAAGATCCCACCACAAATCGTGGGTTCTTTCCTCATCGATCTAGGGCCGGCCACAAGTCGAGGTCCTTCACCCGAACGCCGGAAAGAAGCAGCGCGGATAAATCGAATATCACCCACATTTATCGGATAAAATCGGGAAAGGAGAACCAGATTCACGTCGTCGACCCCTTTCGTCCGCACACGCAGGCAATGGCGGACCGAGGAAAGCTGCACACCCCCGTGTCGACCAACAACCCGGAGGAGTACGCCAACCGATTTAAATCCACTAAAACACAAAAGCCTAAGGTGGTGGCCTTTGACGGAAAAACTGTATCAATAAATAAAATACCAGCGCGAGGAGTGAGCGGATTCTTTCCACCGGTGAAATTAAGGACTTCGTCGGACAGTGGTCCACTCATCAACCCTCCCAGTACAAAAAACAGCGGCAGAATACACGCTGCTGAGCAAAGAGTAAGTGTGACAATATTACAATTAATTTCTTACATATCGATATGTTTAATCAAAACACCTATCGTAATATGCGATATACGTATATAGCAAAGTATATACATTAACACGCGTCTACCAAAAAACATCCGTTGTCAATAGCGAACTGATAAGATCGTTGTTGCACACTTGATAAGAAAGACTATAGGTCCAATTTGCAATCTATTTGTGATGACTATCCTTTAGGCTAGCAATATCATTCATTTCGATTAAGCAAAAGTTTTTCATATTCAAATGTTATCACTTTTTTAGATGAAGTGTTTTTGCTATTACTGCAGCAGACCAACATTTATCGATCCTTGTAGATATTATTTGTTGTATAAAACTAATTATGCCAAATTTGCCGATAATTGATTATTTTACCCTTAGATGTAGGATTGAATTTGGTTTATCCTTGAATCACCCATCTGATTAAGTCTTATGAATGCATAAGATATCAATTACAAATGAGACAAGGCGTCCAAGAAGTTATAGTAACCAGCCAAGCGAATTGAATTTTCTTGGACGGGCCTGTTGTGTCGACAATATTGACTGGCAGTTTTCTTGTGGTATACCTGGTTGTCTTAGTGTCGCGATTTAAGGCATCGTCTGGGCCTGTTTAAACAAACATTTCTGCAATTTGTGCCGAGGAACTTATGGGAACAATGTGCACATTATATTACATAGTAATTGGTAATCTATATCGATTATTCAATAACTTTATCGTATTGATTCGAAATGGTGTTGAACTAGCGTTCAGTTTTCTTTTGTGTAATGCCTTTGGGGATTTATATGGTGAGGAACTAGATTTGTGAGGAAAATGGATTCCTATTTGACAGATTACCTGTCTAAACCAGGTGATTGGACCATTAAATACAAAGAGCTTATCACAATAGTTCTTATAAATCCATGTAGTCCCAGCCTTGTCGGTACAATTAAAATGAGTTTTTGTCGTTGACATTTCGCTTGTTTTGAGTGCAACACCTTGCACGGGTGATCAACGCCATAGTGGACTAAGAATCTCTCATGATCCTTCTGTGAAACAAATTATTATCAATTTATATAACTCGTCGTACATTGCATTAAATGCATATACCTATGCACTTGAAACAGTAAATGTTCATGAGTTTTGCTCGCATATGTCATAGCACACCCAAGGACGCATAACACGAATCGCCTTTTTCCAAAGAATGTGCTTCCAAAGCTACGAGGTTATCCTTTGGAAAGTATATACATCATATTTTTGTATTCATATATGTTTATTCGAACATATATTGGCTCTTTGTCTGGATGTTCTTTATATAAAGCACTTATTTGGTGTCGATTTTAAAACTTAAAAAATGATCAATTATGATTTTGCTCTGATACAGTTATTAATTGCGGTACATTTATTAAAGAACGTGCGAGTCACGTAATCAGTAACGTTGTACACCGGCATGTATGCCGGCAGGCACCGAATTGTTTTCTTTGATAACCTGGCAAACAACTGTCGAGCGAATCGATTATATCAAAAAGACGGGGATGGGGATACACGTATAGCAAATCTTGTTGGCACGAGACCCATGCTTGAAATGTTTCTGGTGACTCGAAACTAACCTGACGGAGAAATTGAACGATCGACAAATAGTGACCGAGCAATACGCCAATACCTGAGCACCGCAGAAATTGAAGGCCTCGGCTCTGTGCTCACATGATTGCTGAGGTATGGCTAGTTTTCAGGTGAACATGCTCCCTAATGATTAGTGAAACACAGACTGTTGATTAATTATTTATGTTTTTCTAGTCGGTAGCTGCAACGGTCATTACTTTGTTATTCCACTGTTAATTTGTGACCCCCGTTTGCTTCGAGCAAAATGTAGAATGTCTGCAATCAATAACGAAAAACATAATAAATACCGGGGTACCGGTAAGCGTCTATAATTACATATCGACTCGGACTTCTTTCTATACAATTTATTGGACTGTTACCTAATGATAATATTGTTTGGGAGAATTGTTAGAGCCTGTAGCTACAAACCTGACCAGGAGGTCTGTGTTTACAGCACTGTTACATTATTAATGTTGTTTATAACTCCCGGTTTGGGTAACCTGCTCTTATTATCTAACCTCCGTTAGCCCCTGCTTCAGTGTGGTCGTTGAATAAGAAAAGCAGGTAAAAAGTTACACTCGGTGATCAACCAATTA
>JAXGGS010027781.1:15657-31509 GCA_035585475.1 Armandia brevis | reverse complement strand
CAACTAAGGATTTAAGAACAACATGAATATGCGCTTCTTGGTAATACAATTGGTAGTTTTTTTCCACCCAACTACTGAAAACGATATACATTTGTATTCAGATACGAATTGCAATACGCGAATGTCCCCGTCAATCAAGCTCATCAGAATGTTTTATACTTGCAGAGAAGCCCACCGTTTGTCTTAGAGCTCGCTCCCGAAGGAGCTCCGACTGGCGGGGACACCGCCTCCGTGCAGACGGCCCCGGGGCGGCTCGCCTCGGGCAAGTCCGGCAAGTCGGGCAAATCTGGCGTCTCCAAGGTGTCGCACAGGAGCAGCACCGCAGCCCACATAGGTGTCAACCCCCCGGTCTATCCTCACGTACTGCAACATGCTGAAACCTACGATGACTTCAGCTTCGTGCCTAAGCCCAAAATGATGATTTCCAGAGACAATCCGTGGGTGTACAGATTCAAGGTGAAAAAGAGCATGAACGAGCTGAGCAAGGTGATGGCGAGCAAGCCTCCTCCTAACATGGATTACACGTTTATCCACTAGAGGATCAGTGATTTTGATATCTTATACACTTTTTTTTACTTGTGAGTATTTTCAGTATTATAACGGCAAACCTGTGATATGTGAATATATGACTTGTACTACTAGCTACTAGAGTAGTATGAGTAACGACACTCCTTCGATTGAGAAGCTAGGGAACCCTGGAAGTGATTTAAAACTACAATATATCACTAAATATCTGTGCATAGATGACACTAACTTACTTTGTTTATATGTTTATAGGCACGATATACTGGTTATCTTAGATAATGTTGTATATACAATGTACATGTACATAATAACCCAAAGCAAGCCAGATACGAGCTGACGTGTGTATAGATTCACATTTTGAATGGCAGAATAAACTTCTCAACTCTCATAATCTGAAGTTGTTGTTGTTGCTGTGGACTCTTAAAATCGTGATCATGTATACATTGTAAATAGGTATTTAAATTTATCCTTTCAATTACTTTCAGTTACATTTGATTTGAATGAGTGGATAAAAAATGATTTCATAGTCAACTGAATAGTTGGGTTTTATTAGTCTATGCATTTTGTACATATTAATATAAACATGTTCAACATTCAATTCAACCACACAAGATTCACACGTCCATACAGCATAAATAATTCATTTATACCAGAAAAAATGGCAGTTAACGTGTGATACCATTGTTCAATAACATCGACTGGAAATTGAATAGTGCCAATTAATTGACGTGAAATATAAATGATATCAATAGACACAAACAAAATGCGATTTGAAAGTGTACAAGTGCAAAATAGGCAAATATCATTGTTAAAACATTATATCGCTTGCAAAAACAATCAATTATTACAAATTTATTTGGTAAAATAATTATACCGTATCTTGGGACCTGAAAGAAAGAAGCGATCATGATTAATACTAATCACGGCACGGGTTTCATCTAGCGGGGCCGGTCGCGCTAACAACCTCTTGCGCGGCTGATCTATTGGCGTTTCCGACCATTCTGTGTAACTGTAGCTTGCGATGGCATAAGTTTGCAGCGGGAACACGCGGATGGAAGTGTCCATTTACAACTTGTTATCTTTCAATACGAAGCAACCGAGTGAACAATAGCGAGAGCAATGGGCATCAAACCCATGGTAGATGATGGAAAAGCTATTTCGGTGATATGTCCATCGAATTATTATAAGCGGCATTCACACGAGGGTGACACTGAATCCAAACTAGTGAGGCATAGAACTCCACCGAACAAAAGGGTGCTTCAAATGTCCTTTAAATCAACGACGAAAATTTAAAAAGATGTCCTTAAATACAACTTGTCAGGAAACTAATCATACTGGTATCTTCTTCATATATACAACATCACAGATTCCTGTTAACGGCGATTAAAGCCGACGGCGTACAATTGAGCTTAGTCCGTAATTCCGCATTAGGTAATCTTCCCTCGACTCGGTAGATTTTATATAAGAAAACGCATCCCACGACTCTTCTGATTCTTGGGCCCTCAACACTCGGCCGTGAGTGTAACATTTTCCTGGTACCACAGTGACTATTTACTGAGAAGCATCTGTACCAGGTACCCCCCTCTCTCTCTCTCCTCTAACTGCGCTATGTGAGCTGGACACGCGGGATGGACGTGGATATTTGCGCTGCCTGAGCTCTCTCCCCCTCCAGCGAAGAATCGGCTACCTTACCGAGTACCCACAAGGAAGACTACTGTGCGCTGGCGGTCAAGCCCAACTTGCAATCAATTTTAGACTTGTCAGCTGTTAACGTGACCCCGATCTTGGTGAGGAATTCTAACACCTCTGTCTCGCCAGGAAAAGCGAGTTCTGACTGTACTCGAGCAACAGGATACGCAGGGCGGAAGCTGATGTAACAATGGGAAGAAAAGAAAGTTAGGCAAGTCATACAATTGTCGCCATAACCAGAGAGACAAAAGCCTATGAACTTACCTCGTTATTATAATGTACGATAATTTCATATTAAAAGGACAAATATTTGAAAAAAAAAAAAATGTACAAGAAAATTAGCTACTGGTATTTCCTAACAATATACCGTATTGCCTTTTTAATAAGAGTTGTTCTTAATTTTGACTTACCTTAGTCGGCAGCAACCCACGCATCTCAATTGACTACTGTGTTAATACTGACTGATTCTTACTAACTATATCATCATAATTCTACTCATAATTCTTTCTAATAAATGGTTCAGCATAAGATTAAGTCTAACGTGAAATGTAATACTGCAACTAAGTAAAAGAAGGAAGAGGAATACATACGACTTGCAAATTTGTGTGACAGCGTTTGTCCTCTCGCGCTCTAAGAACCAATCAATAAGGTAGCCTGACATTTTAGGAGCACTACTATACAGCTTAAACAATTTATGGTAATTATTAAGAGCCCATGCAGATCGGAACTGCAATGCATGTTTTATACAGACATCCTGGTGATCCTCGCCATCGAGTGACGCGAGAATTGTGTTCTGATCTGTAAAAGAACACAAAAAGCAAGTTGTAGTAATTTTAGAAAACCCCAGCTCAGTTAGCCAATAAGGTACTGCACAGTAAAGAATCATGAATAATTACACCGTTTTCATACTCAACTTACCTAGAGTATTTTTGGTGAAGATGTAGTACAGAATCCTATAAGCCATGAATTCTCGCTTGTTTCCTACTAGTTTTAACTCATTATATAACGCTTTTAGCTGTGTTTGACACTGATTAAATTCCTCATGATCTCCCTTCTCCAGTGCTACCCGTGCGTGTGTTTCATAAACGTTTACAGTGAATTGGTCCCTGATACATTGTACCTGTAAATGTGCGAGCAAACATTAAATAATGGACAGAAAAGATCAAGTAGCTGATGAAAAAAGGTATAATAGCGTAAACCACTGTTGAAGAGGCGGTGTAGCATCGTACATGAACACGACACTTACTGTGAGATCCTGACGTATGGATTTCAGTCCCTCACAAGCAAAATGATAGTTCGATTTAGTTTTCCAATGATTTTTGACTAAAGTTAAACTTTTTCTGAGGACCTCGACAGGTCTCACTGTGGAAGCGTCTGGCGCCTGAAAAAGGAAAGACGTGAATTACGAGGACGTTTTTATATTCGGTATCAAAGACAGCAGAAATTTTACCGAAATTTTACTAACAGCGGTCAGTCGTAGATAAGGTTTCTCAAGCTTTTGGCACGTTCCTACTATAGTCAATTTGCTGAAATCCATATCATCATCCTCATCATTGTTCTGAAAAGAAGAAAATCAGAGAAAATAAATACATTTGTATGATACTAGGGATATAGTACATAAGTGTTAGTTTGTTAGAAATCAATAACAGAAAATAATTGAATGAGCAATGAACTCACAGCGTATGTGTTTATCTGAAGAGTTAGGCGCTCCGTTCTAGGTTTCTTAGAGTCCAAGGTGTCCGCAAATCGAGCAGCTCTTTTCATAAGTTGTTTACCATCACCGTTAAAATCCATGACGAAATTTTGTTTTCTGAAGGCAGTTTGGGAAAATGTAAATAGAATGGTCGAGCGTGCGTAAGTGAACATTGATCAACACGAATACTAACCACAACTGTAACTAAAATGCAATGTATATATATTTACCCCTTTCCGCGTTTAACTTTCCCCTTCTTGGATAATCTTTCCTTCACACTTGGTTTCTCATTACCACGTCCTCTTCCTTTACCTCTTCCTCTACCACGATTAATGTCTCTGTTACCATACCTGCGCCCGTGAGAAGAGGAACTACTAGTGCTCGAATGCGAACTCTCACTGGAAATATAAATATTAGTTCTTACAAAAAACATAAACTAACATGCATGTAGTTACTAAAAGAATACCTAAAAAAATGAAATATCAGATCTAATACTACAATTAATTGCCAGCGCTTCAGTGACTACTCAGCAAAATTAAAACAAAGATCATTCAAAATTGAAAAAAAGATAGATTGAAATATAATACCTGTCTTGTCGTCTCCGACGATAATAAGGTGACCTAGAACGTGAGCGGGACCTTGATCTTGATCGGGACCTTGATCGACTACGAGAACGTGAATCCCTGCGTTTGTCTCTCCTGTAACTCGGTGGGGAGAAACGCTTGAGTGGACTACCGCGCCCTAAAGCTCCTCTTCCTCTTCCTCTTCCTGTACCTACACCTTTCCAACCTGCATGTGAAAGAGATATTTCTCCTGGTGGAGCTATGTTTTCCTGGGCGGCCGGCTGTCCCCAACGACTTACCCGGCCTTTGTTACCTAGTAGTTGACTGGGTAGCACTGGGAGCGATTCGTGCGTCCAATCGATAATATTGGCCTTTCCTGTTTTAAAAGCCGACTCAAGCTTATTCTTTAGTAAGACTTCCATCAGATCTTTTTCCTTATCGTTATCCACGCTGGCGAAGCAACGCTGGACGTATTCTTTCAGCGATGGCGACCAATCACCTGAGCTTGGCTGTGGTGGTGTGGGGGTTGCGGGGTTGCTGCTTCCTCGGTCCGAACCTGTATCCTGTTCGCCAAGGGAGATGGAACTATCAGAGGATGACTGAGACGCCAGTGGGTTGAACCTAGACTGCGGATTGGGTGGACCGAAATTCCTGAACGGCCTCTGGGTAGTGGTTGGGCGATAACTCTGTATAGCATTACCTTGTTGTAACTGAATCTTGGGTCTGGGAAGATTAAATCTAATGCCACCAGAACCTGGGGCCTGCTTCCTGTACGACTGTGGAGAAGATCGAGTACCAAAAGTAGCAGGGGCTGAACTGTAAGAAGGGGGAGGAGGCACGTTTGTATTTGACTTGTCTTCTTCCTGAGACTCTTTCGACTTCTGGGACTCCGGCAGAGGAGGACGATTCATCATTTGGGGAGGGGGAGGGTACATGGCGTAGTTGGGACCTGGGGGTGGGCCATAAGGCGGCCGAGGCATAGGACCCCAACCTGCACCTGGATAGCCGTAAGGGGGAGGAGGACCTCTGGGTCCAGGACCATATGGACTTCCATACATCCTTGGATATTGCCCGGGTGGAGGCTGTCCAAATGGAGGTGGTGCCTGCTGAGGAGTGTTTTCAGCATCTGATTTCGGTTTTTCATTCTGTTTAGTGGGCTTAATCTTTTCTAAAGCTTTCATCGCTTTTTGCCACGCTGGATTAGATTCGTCCATGCTGAAAAAGAACGGAGAAGGCAATGGAATTAATGGGTAATGCGTATACGATATTACTGTGATAAGTTATTCGTAATACATAGCGTGATCAACATCATATATAAAAATGGCCGTGGTAAAGAATTGTTAGAAAACAGTTTTAAAATATAGGTCACTTTTCATGAAAGTCTCCTTGGAAACTACGTGAGACGTAATAGAGGTCCATGGCCATGGTTCCCTCCCGTTCCCTCAACAATGCTTGGTCGAACAAATGTACATAGCTGTCAATATTTTAATGATTCGATTGTAGTATCAAAATGTTCAGTTTTCCAATTCACATGGCAGTTGTCAGCTTTTTCTACTGAAACCAGTTAAGGCAGGATGTTGATTATTGAGGGTTTATTGACCCGTATAAAATTGTTTTGTCAGTTACACCTGACCAGAGACATGCAAGGGGAAGACAAACACACATCGTACACTGACAAGAATCTCTAATCGGTTATATAAAGAACACGTTTCACTTCTTTGATTATCAAGGAATAATTCTTACCCGTGAGATTTTCCGTAAGCGAGTGTGATTCTGGCACTTTCAGCAAAGATCATAAATGGTGTGCAGATTTAGCACTTCTTGAGAAAAATGGCGATCTTCCTCTATGACGTCACTAAATGATAATTACAAAAGTACAAATTCTGGAATAAGTATATTTAAAGTTTTAACTGTAAATGTGCTCAGCGAACGAATCAAATTTGTGTGAACCACTCTAATGTAGACACCACATTACTTATTTTATGTGTATTCTTTATTAACAGCTTATTGTGTCGTTATTAAAGACAGTTCTGTACTACTAAAATTTTCCAGTTACTCTTATGGTTTGTACTTTGACAAAAAAAGAGTCCGTAAAAAGTCCTTAATTTCATAATATGGAATACAGAAGCAACAGTAAGCTATAGGTGGAAACTTCAAGTCATTTTTGCGAAGAATATTATTGTAAATACCACTAATTATATCTAAATAGAATGAGAACAAGAAGGAATGACACGACCCGTTTATGTTAAGGCATCATTCATTGGTCTACTTATATAGATCTACTCAGCATTGGCTAATCAGAAACGTTGTAACAAATTTCCCCATCTACACCACAACACGAACCTGCCGGTCTGTTTGACACTTCTACTCACAGGGTCTTCTGCAAAATGGCGACAAATGACGAAGAACACAGCCTTAAGGAAGTTGAAGCTTATGTCAAGAAGTTTGACATACAGCAGGTGTTGAAAGAATGCATTGTGCAGCTCTGTATCAGCCGACCGGAGAATCCTTTCTCGTTTCTGAAGGAATATTTTGAACGCCTGGAAACCGTGAGTAGTATACATCCATGTTTCTCTAGTTCTTGTCTGCTTGACATTTATAAACATATCATCATGGAATCAGCTGTCAGGTTTACTCGGGCAACTTGTCAATATTGCGTTTATGTCAGTGGTGTGGGGTAGGTTGCGTCACATTGACCCGCTTGGGAAAGTGTCATTTGGCGTGCTTTAACCAAAACACAAATGTGCAGTGAAAACTTCGTGTCATTGCCACCAAGTGTCCCTCGACCCCTCTCCCTAAATCACAGGACCTTCAATGTCCTGTCAGACTTCTAAGACCCGGGACTGAATAGAACAAATCATAAATCAAGCATGACTCTCGTGAATGGAAATCATACAACCACTCTATGAAACAGCGTTATCACTAGAACACAAATACAAATACAAATACAAAGGCAATGCTTGGATGATAGGAATCAATCATACAGGCCCATTTATGTAGAAATGCGCAATGTGTTAGACGTAGCCCATCTTTCTAAAATACGTTTATTTAAGCTCTCCTAATAAATCGGGAAGAGTCGAGACTTGAAATGATTCAGAACAGTATGTGACGGTATTGAATACAAGTGTACATATGGACAGGTATGGGATTTACATTGATAAATGTGCACCTGCCTGTGGCTTTGAAATAACACTGTATCTGTATATGTGTGACACTCGGGGAGACCCGACACATAATGTTACACATGCATAAAGCGCTATTATGATTCGGACGTCTAATGACCCCAACATTCTATCGACTTCTTTTTAAGACGGATCCCACATTTGAAAACCCTTAATTTTGGACAGCTCAATTTAGACCTATATGTATGTGTACGCGGGTATAACTTAATTAAATCATTGGCGTCATATGGAAACGTAGTTTTATTAGTTTCATTAGCACTTAAACAAATGATCATGTTTATATGCAATTTATGGTTGTTAAATGACGATACGTGTGTGTGCCAGTTGAATAACTAATACACGCTGCATGTACATGAAATCGGATTTTAATTGTTCGACCCAAACATAACAGTGCCCTGTGACATGCCAACCTAACTGTCGATATGCAGGTAAGATATCTATTTGAGTTCAAGTTTCATTCTCATATGTTTTGCAACTAAATATAGAATGACTGAAATTCTAAATAAGAAATCAACTCAAAAACTCAGACAGTGCTTTTAAAATGACCGAAACATATCAAAACTAAACATGAAGCGATAGTATGCCACGTTTCGTTTCTGGATGGCCCATATTAGTGCATTACTCTATCAGAGAAAGTTTAATATTGCAATTACTGTGACAAAATACAGCCTGGAAAGAAATCAGGAAGCGGCCATGGTCATCTATACATTTCATTGTACGATCTGTTTGACCACATGCTGACCACATGTTTTAGCCAGGTGTTTGGGTTTTACTCAATATGACCATATGTGATGTATAGGTATTACCAATGAGTACTCATTGATCATATTTGGTTTATAAGGCAGTTGGATGATGTATTATATCTACGAGGACAAGTAGATATTTAATCAAAGCATGGCTTACAACTGATATAATGAACTAATTTTGTATTGATCAATTGTACTCAACGTCGATGTATAAGCCAAGGCCTGTCTCAAATTGCTTGTTCCTGAATCATATAGTTATTGAGCTATATTCACAGTATCGTTTACTTTAGTATGCTCTATATCTCGTGAATATTTGTCTACAGCTCTAAAATATTTCAAATGGTGCAATGCAAGTCACGTATTGTGCTACTACATATCTATGTGACTGAGCCTATCTGCAAGTATGTTATATATTTATTATTTAATCACAGTTGTATGGTCAACACAAGCAGCTTCAAAACTAGCAATTAAAAACCACGAGTGTGTCCGGTAGATTTTAGGGATTGGTGTTGCGTAAATGCATTAAATTCTTAGTGAGCGCTATGTCGAGGTTGCCATTGACTAGTGTTGCTTATTATACACGTAATGTGATTTAGGTAATAGTATATAATCCGGATCGATTTATTCCGTTAACGTTTCACCTGGGTTTTCATTTATCTGATTATGAACTGGACGCTGGATCATGACTTAAAACAAGCACATGTATCAAACCATAAGAACTCTGATGGTAAACCACATTTGATATTCTTATGTTGGAATGTTTGCCTTTAGTTGGTGTAATTTTCACCTCCTCGAGGCAGGCACTTGAAGTCTACTCAACGCAAGAAAGGCTTCTAATAAACTAATCCGGTCGATATCTTATCGTATGATGTTTGCCAATGTTATCAAGATTCAATATTTATAACAAGATACGTATGAATATCTGTTCATGCTCTCGAGCCGAATGATCGCGCATACGCAGTATGATATATCGATGTCTGACAAAGTGTGACTCAATGATAATCTTGTATTCAATCATCATGAAGATTAACTTATCGCCCAATGTGACTTTGTCGTTGTTCTCGGGCAATAATATAAAGTGATTGATTTCGATATGCTATTGATAATTAAATGAGTACTAGTCAATATACATGGGCGTCGTATAAACCAGGATATGGTGGGATTTAGAAATAGATAATTACACTTGATAAGCTTTCTCCTTCACTTTACTCATTTACGCACATAAGGCTGTACAGTTTGATAATATGAATAATTGTTTAATTGTCCCCAATGAGATGAATTAAGCAAGTTGGCAGGTCAAGCATTCCTATCGTTGGGATATCTGAATACGGAATATTTGGGCTTTATCCACTTGGAAGTCAGCTTGAATTACCTAACCATATCTTAATTTACGCTTTGATATCAGGATATTTAAAGATGTTAATTTCATTTCCAAAATCGTGATGACCTTTTTTTTTTTAATTTATTAGCGTCAATCTTCAACCTTTGCTATGGAGCAGAAATATTAAAAGGATTAAGGAGAGATACATTTAACAGTCCATTATGCTTAAACTTAATGTATGTTTATATGAAATACGCAAATTTGTTAATTATCGATAGATCATATAACCATAGTATCAGGTCCTTAATTTAGGATTATATAGTTTCTATTGGATATGTATGTTACAAGCCTTAACCAGCTCAATCGCCTTATCGTATTTATACACTACCGGTATTAACTGCAGGTATTACTTATCGGACATAAAGCTTGTTGCGCATTTAACTGTGGTTAAATTGGTGATTATTTCACGATCCTATTTGACCACGCACATCGCAGTTTGTAATCCTTGCCCACATTAGGAAATTAATGTTCCCATTTACTGATCGAAAATCAATTTCGCGATATTGAGCTATCCGATAACAATTGATAACGCCTAACTGTTGTCAAAGAAAGAGAACTATGTCTTAAGGATAGAGTACTGATATGTAAACTGTTTCAAATACATCGAAGATGCCAATATCAAAGGTATTGTGGTCTTTTACCAATTTAACACCAGGTATTACTATGTACACTTAATTCGCAGATTACATACTATGTCTTTGTACGTTAAGTGGGTAAACATTCCTGACTGCATTGCACCTTCGTATTTACCCATTTGATTCGACGCCAAATTGTTAAGTTAGTTATTCTACTCTTTGACTTTGTGTTTCTGGGAATATTCTCGCTAGTACGAACTGCAGCGAAACTTATTGGCAGTTATAAACCATTACCGTTTATTACTTTAATCTGGCCATAACTCAGGTAAACGCTGTGGTGGTTTGTTGTATAATGTAGTCGATTTTGTTTGGCATTCAACTATTAGTTACGACATAAATGTGCACCTTATACACCGTAGTATTTGATCCAGAATTACACGTCAGATTGGAGCACTTGAAGTCAGAGCCCTCGAATTCTGCTCTTTATTTTCTATGCTTTTCTTGAAAAAGCTGATTACTAAAATACTGTTTTCGCAGGAAAATGATACAAACCTTGAGCGTTTATCGGTTTATTATTAACGCTCCAGTGGTCATTATTTCATGCAGCGATTGAGATCGATTTCCTTTGAAATTTTACCAAAGTTGAACAATCTGATTACCGGTAAGTATTTGCTGTAGTGGGTCTCCAGTAGTCGCGCATACCAGTTAAGCAATCAATAAATAAACTTCCGTCTTGATATACTTGTATTGGTGCGAAGTACATCTTAACTCGAGCTCAGGTTTGACCAGGTGCCAACTCCGTAAGAATGTTCCTCCTTGGTAAACAAGCCCTAGAACTAGACCGCTACTAGTTCCTACTGGTGTTAGCCCGGGCCTTCAAAATCACCATGGTTTCAGGTGAACTATGTATCAGCAACATACGTATTTATTGCCAACACTTCCAGATTGTTTTCATCGTTAAATGCGTTGCTGCTGTAAAGCGTTGCCATTAGCAGCGCTAAGACCGAAAGTTCACTCTTCACGTGCGATGATTTTTCTTTCTCAAAGTCTGCTCTTAAGAACACACATTGTACCCAAATACTTTGTTTACTAGTTGACAATATATTGGACTTCATCGAAGATATTTTACCCAGTGATTTGATCATTTGTTCAGTAGACATATACGTTGTCAAATGTAAGTGCCTGTCCATTTATACCGGATGTATAAGGAGCTCGAGTGGCCTTCAATATCTAATGACTATCTCTTTGTCGTCATTTATTGATTTCAGAGTCCCCTTTACGATAAATTAGCTACACGCACTCCCAGTTGAATTGGTACAAACTCGTTTTTCTGGCGAACCTGTTGATTTGAATTCTACTTTGGACCGGGAATCTCCTCGTGATACATACGAAGCTCGCAAGTGTGAACACAGTTATACCAAACCATTACTTTGAGAAAAAAACAAGATAAACGCATTTCTTTATAGTTTGACAGCCAACAATACATGAAAGTATTAACAGCCACTCAAGACTGACACTCTAGTTGGAAGCTTTGGTAAATGAGAAAACACTTAATCCTGTAAGAGAACTCATGATAATTTATCATTTACATGTTCAATGACGAACACGTATCTGTTCTAATAGATTTTCAACTAATCATTTTGAATTTGTCAGTCCCATCCACTGATGTCTATCCCTTTAAAAATGGTGGCTATATGTTAAACCGGTTACCACTTGTTTATTATAGAAGCCGTTTCGAGGACCGTTTCCATGGTTACCACCCCAAGGGTGCGCCAAGTAATCATCGATATGACGTAAACGTTTACAGTTCCGTTTCAGTTTCTATGAATGCGTCTAACCCAGCTGTTGGAGTGCAGGAGGCTGTGGAGTCGGATGACGACTAATACATTAAATGAGCTTGCCCGGGGTACTTGCTATTTACCATGGTAACGCATTGCACAAAGTTCGGACAAACACACTTAATTAAATGATACTCAGCTTTTATTAATGAAATAGATTAGTTTTGCTTCGAGCTTGGCGGAGGTGCGGCGGCCTCCGAGAATAATTTAATTGGGTTAATATGGCCTTACTATATATAATCGTTATATGCTGTAAATCTCAGACTAATTTCCTGCGAGAAATCATTTCTAGTACTTTGCAGAGCTACTTTCTCCTTACACCACCCATACACCAGCTTACAAACGTGTTCATTCATGTTATGTAATGATAAACTATATTGTGCTTGTGTAATAAATTGAATCTTTTTCACTCCGGCTTCGACACTCCTTGCCCCACCTCCCCCAGACGTATTTACACAAGCGGAAATCATCAGAGCAGTGCGTCATGCACTCGCTTGTCTCTATACGTTCAAGCGTTTTTATCACTAACTTCTTTTCCACCACTGTCTATTTGATATTTGCTTTGCCCGACGAATGATTTCACCATAATAAAGACACACTGCTGTGGCACAAGTGTCTCCCCTTGCGTAGATAATCACCATACGGGTGTATCGATACGAGATAATGTCAAATAGCAGGTCGTTTTCTTCACGAAACAAATATCTTTTATTCCTTTCTTCGTTCAACGTACATACAGAGTTTCTTTCACTGGGCCAGTGAACATCTCTGACAGAGCACTAGGCAGGTGGGATCAATCACAGCATTCCCACATGTAATGTTTTCAATAGTTAAGATTCCTCAGGCAATGGCTCGTTCATTTGATTGTTACTTTTACGGAGCACTCAACGTTGTACATCGTACTGTTCCTGATTAATTTCAGAATCAACATGTACGGATTTATGTGAAATTTCTGGCTGTCGGAAACAGGAAATGCTAACATCGCATATTGGCGATAGAATCATTTGTGGTATTTCCTTCATTTAAATTTATAATGACAAACTTTTCATAAAATGATGACGTGAATTACGATCACCCGAAAGCTCTTCTCCAATTTGTGCTCATTTGATGAGTGGATTCAATAGATCCTGCTCGTTTTCTTCGGAATTTCCATGCACTGTTATTCTGCTTCATGAGATTTTTAATCTTGGAACAGCAGGACAGCATCAGAGCATTTCGACCCACGTCCATTAATTCACGTCACATAGAGTTAGGCATGATGCGAGCAAGACGCTCGTTTATTTGAGCATGTGCAGTGTCGAAGTGCGACCTAAGATAAAGGGGTTTGATTGAAGGCATTGTCACGAAACTATGTTCGTAATTGTCATCATTCGTGAGCTACATGAATGCCGCCGCAAGCTGACAGGCTCACAATGAAATACACATCTACGGACGGGGCAGTTTTTATTATTTTGGAATCCTCGTAATTGCCAGCCCTTTTGCGTTCATTGTTTCTCTCTTGCCGCGTATGTCCAAATAAGCGTCAATGATGACGACTTCTTGTCTTCTCTTGTGTGATTTTTTTATCCTGTTTACTTAAAACAGATCTTTCATGATAATTAAGAAGTGTAAACAAGTGTGAGATTAAGTAATGGTTGATAATCCACCAGAAATATAGGTCAGATTACAGTTAAAATCAGGCCACTGTAGCAGCGCTGCACCATAAGTGGAGAGACTTGTGTTCCTGTGACATTGTTTATCTGAGAGAAGGAGGTCAGATTGTCATTGGCTTCTAATTGCTTCAATGTCGATCTTCATCCTGTGGTCCAGGAGACGATCGATCGACAAAGCAACTTGTTAGCACAAGTTGTCATGTTCTCCAGACGTGTTCGCTGGCTGGACTAAATGGGCGCTGCTGGATATAGGTTTTCTATCGGGCCTTCACGATTCCGACTATATCTGGCTTAGAATCGTGATGCAGTACAGTATATTACATGTCCCGGGATCCATGTACGGTACCTGCAGTATCAATAAATACGTACTAAACAACTAATACAGCTGAATGTCAAGTTGTTCTCAGGAGAATATGTAATTAAGTTCAATGTTTGCCATCCTGCTATAAACCGAGGCCTGACTTTGTCACCTGAAGACATACAACAATGCCATTTAAAAATTGTACTCACTCACCCGAACTTCAAAGGACTAAGGGCGATATTGTCGCATGTACCAAGATTGTAACCTAGCGTTCTGATTTATCTCATTGTCAATGTATATTGACTCGCAATATTTACAGCATGATGCCTGTGTTGTGTATTCATCGGGGCCATAAAAGCTGCTTGGATCGTTATACGTGTTCTACACCTGACCCGTTTTATAGACAGACACGTACCTATAGCTTAAAGCCCGTGGATGTATTGCACTGATAAAAGCTTTGAATCGATTACAGGAAGTAAAGAGGCATGATACCATAAGCAGTGCACCTACATTGGTTTGAAACTATAGAAGTACCCTCCCTTAGTCCATGGTCATCTTAACGAGATCTACTCGCATCAGCACTGTGCTCTAACTGTCGGCGTTACTACCTCGGCTATGCGAATATAACGAGGCTAATATTGCGGTATGCCATGCGAGGAGCGTTCCTGAGTTCTAACGCAGGCAAGGTCAGAGGGGGTCGTTTAGCATTTGTCGCCGGATAACAGGTATTGATCTGAGATAACGGCGATGTAACCCCTCATATGGTGCGGCCTGAGGGAATCTATCGCGGATACTGATGCTGCTGCTCCCTCTCTCGCCCTCTCTGTTAACTAACACGATTGGGGGAGAGAGGGAGGCGGGAGCTCATATGGCTGGCTGCTTCTGCCCATCACTCTCCCATGGTTACCTGAGCTCGGAGTGCTGGTGGAAGAGAGGTTCGCGTGCCGCCGGCTCTCTCAGGTGCTGACGTAGAGCTGGATTGGGCAGAGAGGGAGCCCGAGGAGGCAGCGGGCTTATCCAGCTGCTGATGCGGGTGTTTAGCATCTCCTCCTGGGGCGCATGAATTAAACTTTCGCCGCTTTCCGTCGAATGATGAATGAGCGTGGGCCTAAATCAAGGTGTTGTATGAAATGATGGGAGTTCCAGTCCTGCCTATGTTGCTACAGTTAATACCTGACTCTGGTCTGCAGAGGGGCTTGTAGCGAGGAAAGGCTGACCACATTTCTGCTCATTGATCGGTGGGCCGCCTGGCCGGTTCTCTGCCTATTCACCAGATGCCACTACGTGTACCTGTGTTTGGTTGATAGTAGTACACAGGTAAACTGTTTACCTCTGGCCCACAATGTTTATTAGACAGGTTTAGTACCAGTGAGCCACCTGCGTCGAACCTGAGCTGCGTCTCAGTTAGAACTTGGGGGTCTAGATTAAACTCGTGCAATAAAGTCATCCCGACCTCTCGTTGTCTTAGTGTAATCTATAAAGCTCTAAGAATTAAAACTGCTTTAGAGCGCCGCTCAGACCCCCATTACTTGGGTGGGCTTGATCTATGCGAGTAGGAAGATGTTACTTAAATGATCATCCATCATCATGTGAGTGTTTGTCATTTTGACCTGGCAGGTGTGTTTTAAGCAATACAGGGCAAAATACATGATTTATACTACTGCTTATCAAGCCAAGCGAATTTAAGTTGCAGAAAAGACCGTGGTACAT